>LR538386.1:0-74917 GCA_900883565.2 Caenorhabditis panamensis | reverse complement strand
ACTAACCTTACTGCCGATAAACTTCGACCCAATTGCTCAGTGTTGAGATCTTGACGAAAACGCAGCTATCCTGGAAAAGTTAGCTATTTATTTTAACTTTTCAAGGTTACTAACCTTACTGCGTATAGACGTCAAACCACCCAACACATAGATCAGACCTTGACGAACACGCAACTTTCCTGGAGTAGATTGACATCCTGACGAACACATAGCTATCCCGAGAAAGATCGAGATCCTAACGAACACGCAGCTATCCTGAAAAAGTTTGCTACTTACTTCATATTCTAAACCTTCACTAACCTTACCGCTCATCAACTTTTGCTCACTCAACCCAGAGTTGAGATCCCGACGAACTCCAGGCTATCCTGGAAAAATTTGCTAATTATTTCATATTCTAGTCCTTTGCTAACCTTACTGCCGATAAACTTCGACCCTATTGACCCAGTGTTGAGATCTTGACGGAAACGCAGCTATCCTGGAAAATTTTGCTATTTATTTCAACTTTTCAAGATTACTAACCTTACTGCGTATAGACGTCAAACCACCCAACATATAGATCAGATCTTGATGAATACTCAACTTTCCTGGAGTAGATTGACATCCTGACGAACACATAACTATCCCGAAAAAGATCGAGATCCTAACGAACACGCAGCTATCCTGAAAAAGTTTGCTAATTACTTCATATTCTAAAACTTTACTAACCTTACTGCTTCAAAACTTCGGCTCACTCAACCCAGAGTTGAGATCCTGAAGAACACGCAGCTATCCTGGAAAAATTTCCTAATTATTTCATTTTAAAGAGCGTTACTAACCTTACTGCTCAAAAACTTTGGCTCACTCAACCCAGAGTTGAGATCCTGACTAACACGCAGCAAACCTGAAAAAGAATGCTTTTTATTCAGTCTTTCGAGAAATAAGTGGCAAAATTAGCGGTTTTGGTGAGGATCCGCACGTTAAACGACAGAAATGTGATATTTTACGCCCGAAAAACGCGCATTCCCCACAAAAATTGACTAAAAATGCTTGAAAATCAAAGAAATCCCCTAGAAAATGAGAAAAAACAATAAATTTTGGGATTCCAGAACTTTCCTCAGCGAGGGAAAGAGTACTGTAGCTATCGTGGCGAGACCCAATGGATGCGTCAGCCTATGCTCCTTTAAAGGTTTCAACTTCTGAATTTTCCTTTTTTTTGCTTGTCGCGTTTTCATTTTTCGGCGCTTGCACCCTTGAAAAAAAAATTTTTTTTCGGCAAACCTCACCCTTGCAAAATTTTTTTTACCTGTACGAGGTATGACCTTACTGCCTATCTATTGCATCCCATTCAACCTAGCATTGACGAACTTGCCTGGAAAAGAATGATCTATTCTGAAAGATAATTTAGCTTTCGGGAAGCAAATTAGCTGAAGTTGAATCGAAATCTGTGTCAAGGAGAAAATGAAATCCTGAAATTGTTCTGCTGAGATGCGTGGCGAGACCTGCAGATTACTGTAAGCGCCTTTGAACTTTTGCTAATCCACTGTGTTTTTGTCTATTCGTCGGCCAGATGTTTTTGGTCTGCGTTTTTCTAGACCAGGCCAGCTCGCCCACCAACATCAAAAAAGTTACAAAAACTATGTTTTCTTCAGTTTTAAAAAGTGATCAAAATTTTGTCTCTCTTCGGAAAGTGGTTTTAGTACAATTGTGTGGTGTGGCCTAGCATATTATGGTCGAAGTTTTAACCAATGGGAACATGTGGCCACGTCCCCACTCATGCGATGATTGGTGGCCGTCCCTCTTCAAAAAATTTCCGCTGGGTGCAAATAGTGAAAAAAAAACGCCGTGACGGTTTCAGTTCTTTTAATTCACATTACACAAGATGAAGTAGTTCAAACATGTTATTTTATATCGACAAGAAACCATTCGTAAGGTCAAAGTTCTAAACATCATTCAACCAAGTACATATAGGTCGATTAACCAGGCGAAAATCATTTCAGAAATAATGGAAGTTCTCTGAGTCATGATTAATTTTCACGATTTCTGAGAATAATTTATACAACGAAGAGCGAAAAAAATTTTATCGAAGGCTCAGATGCACCAATGACTGATCGACAAACCGAGCAAAGTCGTCGTCATCAGAATCGACCAAATTGTGATTGGGAAGTTTGCCATGTGGTTCACCAGTGAAAATTCGGTTTGTTCCTGTCACACGTGACCTCTCAGGGCCGACGATCCGAATATGTCTGAAATAAAATATTCTATTATTGAATTTGTGAATGTTCGATTACATATTTTTAGAACGCATTTTCAAAAAGCTCAGCTCGATTTTGCTGAACTGTGCATAAATCAAAGAAGTATCGAGCTTCCGGAGTCCTGGAATCTGAGACGACCCCAATCATAGGAAGTACTCATATTTTCAAACGATTTTCTGGTTGTTTTCATAGGGAAAAAGTTTCCATAAACAGCCCTGTGCACTACTAAATTGTGAAGAAAAAAATGGCCTCTTCAGACGTTTTATAACTAGTTAAGAAGCCGGTTTTAAAAAAAAATCTCCGCAAAGTTTGAAGTGTGCATAACATTTTTCAAATGTACGAGAAATTTCAAGTTAGGTATTTCAAAATTCAAAATTTACCTAATGTGTGTATCTCTTCCATTCTGATGATTTTGTATCACTTGAATTTGAACCCAAAAAACACGGTTCGGCTTCAAGTCTTCATCACGTAGATCAATATTGTTCCAACCATGTGGTTCATTGAATGTTTGAGTGGTTCGAAAAAAAATGTCTTGATGTGATGACCCCATCTTCACTTGTATTCTGTAAATCAATTCATAAAACGAGATGGGATTCTGAGTGCAAAATAATAAATGTCTATAACTGCCACAAACTGCCACGATTTTTCTCGCTATATAAAAAGCTATGAAAACTATGAAAACTCACTTTGATGGTGTATAAGACTCGTCATTTTTGAAATCGAGATACAACATGATGAAAGCAACATCGGTTTTTTTCTTTAACATGAATAATTTATCAAAAATTTTCTTGAAAACGAACCTGGAACTCAAGCAAAATTGTATGCGGCTGAGGGCCATCGCTCTGCCAATATTTCTCGACACTATCCGATAGGAGCTCGTCCACTCCATAACCTGAGATTCAATGTCAGTTATCAAAGAAAACACACAGTGTTTTACCGCTTTTACAGCTTGATAAAGACCAAACAGCTTGAAATGAAATGTCCAGCAGTGGTTTGTCTTTTGGGTGAATGGTTTTCGGCAGAAACGATAGCCAACCACAAGAACCTTCGCTACTTTTCGCTTCGTCACATTCCATATTCGAAACACTATCGGCAAACTGCAAAATTCAACTTTTGAATTAATCCAAGTGCGAAAAAAATTAAATAATTGCCATTCAACTAAAGTTATGGCCTTCAAATGAAGACCGAAAACTTTTCGGCCATGAGCTGCGCGCGCCAAAATTATGTTTTTAGAATGTTAAGCATTTAATATCTGATATTTGGAATGTAATAAATAAGAAAAAAGCAAAAGAAGATTTGATCATGGACACTTCAGCATTTTACACAGCGCGAGGAAGCGTACGCGCGGCCGCCGCCACTCTGTCGTGTCTGCGTCTCTCGCGCGAGAGAGTGCGGCTACCACCAATTTTGAGCTCAAGTTGAAAATATAGGATTTTAAGAAGATTTTCACGGTGAAAACTGATTTTTCTTTCAGAAAGGTAGTCTCTGAACAGTTCTGTAACAAAAAATATACATGCTCAACACCCGGGAAGCCCCTGTTTCGAATTTCTCCACGACAATCAAGAAAAATACATTTTTCGCGATTCTGTGATTCGGAGTGGTTCAGACTGGCAATTAAGTGCTTTTTTCGATTCAGGATGTGTTTACTGTCTCGTATGAGTAATTTATAAAACATAAAAGCCGGAAACCTAGAGAATATCATACAAAATCCGAAACTGTTCAAAATCGAGTGTTTCAGAAAAACCAATTTTCCGGCGAAACTAGCCTTTTGACCCCTAAATCTGATGATGGAATCGTGTTCCTCGTGCCTTTTTACATCAGTTATCTTTCTACGAACCAAAAAGCTAGGGCAGATTTTGTAAAATTGAAGAAACAAGAAAAACACTCCAAAATGAGGCTTTCACAAAATCAAGAAAATCGGCCGAAATAGCCTTTTTACCCCCAAATTTTTTGGTGAAATCGTGTTTGCCACATGTTTTTACATCTATAGAGCTCTTACGAACCGAATCGCTAGGGCAGATTTTTCACAATCGTCCAAAACGTGCAAGACTTGCTGAAAACTCTGTCTATCAGCGCCTACAGTAACCCCCGGGGACGCGGACCGTAAATTCTAGGCCACGCGTACGCTTCCTCGCGCTGTGTTTACTGAGAATTTTTCGCAGCCTGTAAAAGTGGTCGCGAGCAGCGGCGCCGGTGACACATGGTCATGCGAGTGTTACCGTAACCCGAACGTTTTCGAATGAGTTGGGAATGCTTTCGAATGAGTTGGGAATCCGGAATGTCTTGACATATTGTGAAATTTCGGAAATTCATCCGTTTTTATTGCTCAATAACGATCTTAAAAGACAAAAAAGAAAAGAAAACAGTGAACTTCTTTCCGAAGCTTCGAGGCATGCTCTGTTCATATTTCAAAATAGAGCTGTCGGTAAGCTACTACTGTCCTCGGGAAGTTTCCACCGACTTATCGGTTGCTCTAAATACATCTGAAAAAAAATCGGATCTACAGAAAACAAGAGTTGGATCACAGGTGTTACTCAGCGTTTTTTTTTTCAGAATTGATTTCCAGTTCTTTGTTTAATCTATGAAACTGATCAATATAAATCCCATTGTCACTGAGTTTTGTCAAACCATAGTGTCTATATAGTCTACAATTTTCTTGACACCACTTCACTCATGATTCGAGTCATGAACGGCAAAAAAGTCCCGACCAGTCTTGAAATTTGGCTGTGCTCCACCGATGCACACCATTTTACAGAAGTCGGCTTCGTCTTTTCAAGGTTACTGTAGATATTGGGAGGAAAAAATCCAAAAAAATGAAAAATTTCCACAACTGCGAATATAGTTCGTCGGAGACTAAACTGTACTGAAAAATTCAAAACTTCAACAAACAACTCTGGACATTATTTCTTTTTTTTTGCTGCCCACACAGATTATGATTAGCTGACTGGTTTTTAACAAATACTGACCGAAATTGGTCATCGTGAGCAATTCC
Source organism: Caenorhabditis panamensis (assembly GCA_900883565.2). Lineage (NCBI taxonomy): Eukaryota > Metazoa > Nematoda > Chromadorea > Rhabditida > Rhabditidae > Caenorhabditis > Caenorhabditis panamensis. The sequence continues at coordinate 69,694 of LR538386.1, read as the reverse complement.
CTTCCGAATAAGAACTCATCCTAAAAATAAACAACCGTATTCTGTGTTTGAATGCTGCTTCGAGCATCACTGACCGATGCTTTCTTAACATTAGTCGCGTTCGGTAGGGGAATATCTCGTTCGAGTTCATCGTTTCCCCTCCTGATTGTTTTTGGCAGATGATACTTTTTCATCAAATGCCAAGCTTCGAATTCCTTCATTGTTTTGTCGTTTTAAAGTTCTCAGAAACCGCGCACTACTAATTTGGTCATAACTGGCTTAATTATTTTTTCTGTTGATTATCATAGACTAATTCGGCAATTGCAACACTGCAATGGTTGTTACTGAACAAATATTTCATGGATAAGTAGTATTTTATAAGGTTTAGTGAAGCGTGAGTTTTTCTACGTCCGGATTTGCTTGAACATTTGGGAACTACCTGAGTTTTCTGGCTAGTCTAAGCATTTCAACAAAAACGTCAGCGCGTTTTCTCCCTGCCAACCTCAATTTTTCTTCACAAAAACGCTTCCTGCGATTATGGAGAAACCGCATTTTTTTCCTGCAGTACACCAGTTATATATTTTTATAGAGATTTCTCAAATTCATTCTCAATTTCTCAGTTCTTAAAAAATTTCCTTGAGGGCAAATACTGTCTGTCCAGTGCCTGCATAGGCGATTGTGTTAAAAAGATTATACATGTTGGAAGTATTTTCCATATTTATTACTCTGTGACGTAATTCTGTGAAACATATGTCGTCAGTAACAACTTATGCTAATTTTTTGTAAAGTTTACCAGAAAACAGTTTAAATAGAAATTCTTGCAAACAAGTACGGATGAATTTTCAAAATACTTTTCAGTGTTTCTGTTAACATGCTATTATAAAAATTCATAGAGAAATCCTTTCTTTCTTTTACAATATTCATATTTGAAATTAAATTCTAAATACCTACTCACGTTTCTTAGTAAACGACTACTGTCCTGCTTTGGGAAATATCACTAAATGGAAAAAAAACTAATTCTCTGAGTTGGTACATTCTCACACAGTCAGAATTCATTGCGTTTGTATTTATTGCTAACCAAGAAATCTTGCGTGTTTTGACTTTCGCCTGTGATAGGATTGTGTCATAGCAACCAGCTTTTTAATCGAGAACGAGGCGAGATACGAAATCTAGAACTCATGCGTGTCAAGAGAGATTAAGGAGACGGAGAGTTACGGCATTTCAATGGCTCACAAGTTTTTCAGTACGCATTAATTACAGAAGGAATTTATTTTTTCTTTCAGTATTCAAATATTTTTTCAAGACTTTCTTCTTCTTCTTGACCGCTCGCAGCAATGTTCCATTTATCTTGAAAACGTTTTTTTGGAAAGCTCAGTTTTCCGGTTATCCCCACTAACACAGGAAATTCCAAATTTCCTGTGGTTTTCCGATTTGTGAAGCTGAAGTAAAAGCTAAGAAAGTTCAGTTCCCAATTGCTTTCTAAGAGTAGAAACCTTTCTATTAGTTCTAACGTGTTGTGTGAAACTGAAAGATTAGTAGTTCTCCACCTCTAGTGGACTATAATTTTCATTGATAAAACGAATGTTAAAGTTTGTTGTTGACAATTTTCAGACTTGAAAACATGACCTCTATTTAAAGCGTCTCCCTCTCCCCCCGTCTCCCTCTCTCTCTCTCTGGACAGTTTGGAGATTGTTTCGAAAGCTGGAACCCTTGCATTCAGTCTGGCATGTTTTGTTCGTTTTCGGTTCCTGGGTTTTTTCATATTAGAAGAAAATATAACCTTGACGATGTTCTTGACACACCCTGGTCCCAATCAGTGGAAATCAATTGCCAGTAGACGCGATTTTGTTTCTCCTTTGCTGAATGTCTGTGTCTCTTCACATCTGTAGTTACGTTCTCTGTCACAGCCAGAGGTTGCAATGCCCTGGTCCAATTACAATAACCTGTCGTCGTCGTACCGCAATACATTATACATTTGTGTGACAGTCGAACAATTGAAGTATTTCCACCTGCGCTGAAAATTTTTGTTGCCCTGAGACAAATCTTTCTGTAACAGAAATGCTGTTCTACCGAAACTGTGGAAATGAACACACATGTAGTTTTGTAAATCGTAGTTCGAAATCTCTGGAACAAATTATAACAAACCTATTCGGAAAATCATAAAGTGCCAAGTTTTCCTTCAACCCATTGCCATCTGTTAGTATTCCCGTAGAACTGCTTTACCTGATTGACCTTTCTTCGAATAGATCCTTCCTAGTTTTCTCAGTCTAATGAATTCTAATTGAAAAGATTTCAGATCGGCTTGGCGTGACGATGCCAGCACAAGATGAATATGACTGCACGATTCCAGAGCTCAAGTTTCTGATGGAGCTTAGGGGCGCAGAAGCATTAGAAAAAGTTACCGTATTTCAAAAAATAACTTTTTTTGAAAATATTTTCAGGTTAACAGCGCGTATGACGGAGTTGAGGGTCTATGCAGAAAGTTGAGGACAGATCCTATCAATGGATTGCCTGCAGATGAACATGAACTTCAGAGGCGGCGTGTTGCATTTGGAAAAAATGAAATTCCTCCTGCACCGTCGAAATCCTTTTTTCGCTTGGCTTGGGAAGCTTTGCAAGATATTACTTTAGTCATTCTACTCGTTGCCGCAATAGTTTCTCTTGGACTATCATTTTATAAACCTCCGGCCGAACATTCCAGTGAGTAAAAACATTCCTAAATGTTCATTGTAACAAAAAGTAATAGGCAACGATGCATCAGAATCAGAAGCTGGTTGGATTGAGGGTGTTGCGATTCTAGTGGCGGTACTAGTTGTAGTCCTAGTCACTGCACTCAATGATTGGACGAAAGAAAAACAGTTCAGAGGTCATTCGATCCATAGTTTAACTAACTTTAGCTGTTTTCAGGACTTCAGTCAAAGATCGAAACGGAGCACAAGTTCTCAGTTATTAGAAGCGGTGAACCTGTTGACATTGTCGTCAATGAACTGGTGGTGGGAGACATAGCCCGTGTAAAATACGGTGATCTTTTGCCTGCTGATGGACTTTTGATACAGTCAAATGATCTCAAAATAGACGAATCATCTCTGACAGGAGAATCAGACCTGATACGAAAGTCGGAAGAGTTTGATCCTGTTTTGCTCTCAGGGACACATGCCATGGAAGGATCAGGAAGATTTTTAGTGACAGCTGTCGGCTTGAATAGTCAAACTGGTATAATTATGAGCCTTCTTGGAGCAGCAAAAACAAAAAAAGACGAAAAAAGAGAAGAGACTACTAATCTTGTTAATGGTCCGGATCACTAATGATGTTTTACAGTTGACAGGAAAAATTTCAGGCTCTCAACACATCACTAATGGTCTGACGAATGGACTGGAAAAAGACAGCGAAATAGCAGATCACGAGGAGGAAGACGTTGGGAAAACTACGAAGTCTGTTCTTCAAACTAAGCTCTCGAACCTGGCTTTGCAAATCGGTTATATTGGATCAGTAGTAGCAGCTGCGACTGTTCTGATTCTACTTATTCGTCATTGCATATCGAAATATGCTATTGAAGGGAAATCGTTCGAGGTTAATGTTTTGCGCAAGAATTTGTTGGAGAAACCTCAGCAAAAACACAATTTTTTACGGAGCTTGGCCACAATGTAGAAAAACAATTCAAAGAGAAAACTTTTGTGATTACCTAAGTTATCGAAATGCTGCAGCTAATGAACACCACAAGAAAATCTAGGAAAATATTGAAATAATTTTTTTGCAGGCCAGTGATGTTTCTCATTTTGTTAATTTCATTATTATCGGAGTGACCGTTCTTGTAATCGCAGTACCTGAAGGACTCCCGCTTGCCATCACCTTGGCGTTGACTTATTCTGTCAAAAAAGTTTTTAAAAATGTCACTGTTTGCATAAAATTGTAGTATTTAAGATGATGAAAGACAACAACTTGGTTCGTCATTTAGATGCCTGCGAAACAATGGGAAATGCCACGTCTATCTGTTCCGATAAAACGGGTACTTTGACTACAAACAGAATGACATGTGTCCAACAATACATAAACCGTATGGTTACATCCAATAAAATTACAAACTTTTGGTTTCAGATCAGTTTTATAAAGGAGAAGTTCCGAAATATGAATCCCTGGACCCCGCGACAAGAGACTTCCTTTTCACTGGAATCGTAATCAATAGTGGATACTCCTCCACAGTTGTGGAACCCAAAAATCCTGGAGAGCAACGTGGGCAGATTGGAAACAAAACGGAATGTTCTCTTTTTGGATTCATTATGGACAGTGGGCGGAGCTACGAAGACTTGCGGAAACAGTATCCTGAAGAGAAGCTATTCAAAGTTTTCACTTTTAATAGCTCAAGAAAAAGTATGATGACAGTGATTGAACTGGGTCAAGGGAAATATAGAGTTTTTGCGAAAGGAGCTTCCGAGATCATTTTGACTCGCTGTCGTTACATTTTTGGCAAAGGTGGCAAAATTGAACTTTTCGGACCAAAAGAAGCAAGTATAATGACTCAAAACGTAATTGAGCCCATGGCTTCTGATGGTCTTCGGACAATTGGACTTGCTTTCAAGGATTTGGTTCCAACAGGAGCAAAGAAATTCGAATATGAAGAAGAATACGAAGGAGACATCGACTGGGAAAATGAAGAGAGCATACGAGAAGGACAGACTGTTATTGCTGTTATGGGAATTCAAGACCCCGTTCGGCCAGAAGTCCCGGCTGCAATTGCCAAATGTCAAAAAGCAGGGATTACGGTTAGGATGGTAACAGGAGACAACATCAACACCGCACGATCGATCGCTACCCAATGTGGCATCATGCAGCCAGGCTGTGATTTCCTTGCATTAGAAGGCAAAGATTTTAATTTGCGTATTCGTGATCCAGATGGCAGAGTTAACCAGCAGAAACTTGATCAAATATGGCCAAAGCTCCGTGTCTTAGCGCGCGCTCAGCCCTCCGACAAGTATGTCCTCGTTAAAGGAATAATTGATTCAAAAAATACAAAAAATAGGTATTTTTTCTTCAAAGATGTGACCTCTTAACGTTTTCCTCTGTAGAGAAGTGGTCGCTGTTACTGGAGATGGTACAAATGATGCACCAGCGTTGAAAAAAGCAGATGTTGGATTCGCCATGGGTAAGATTAACTCATTGTAAAGGGGCATCCAAGGGTCTCTCTTATTAAAATGCTGTAAAAATCTGGGAAATCAATCATAATTTTTGTAATAATCTTCTGCTTTTGTGATTTTTATCTCATTTCTACTTGATCTAAGTACTGTATATACAAAGATATTTCAGGAATTGCGGGTACCGATGTTGCAAAAGAGGCTTCTGATATAATTTTAACGGATGATAACTTTTCCTCAATTGTCAAAGCGGTTATGTGGGGTCGAAATGTGTATGACTCTATCGCAAAGTTCTTGCAATTCCAATTGACAGTGAACGTTGTCGCTGTTACCATTGCTTTCATTGGAGCTTGTGCCATTAGTGATTCGCCTCTGAAAGCAGTGCAAATGCTATGGGTGAATCTTATTATGGATACCTTGGCTTCATTGGCTCTCGCCACAGAAATGCCAACTGAAGATCTATTGGATCGTAAGCCATATGGGCGCACAAAGTCACTAATTTCTCGGACTATGGTTAAGAACATTGTGGGCCACGCTGTCTATCAACTCTCTATTCTTTTTGCAATCATGTTTTGGGGAGACAAGCTCATTCCTAACACCCCATCTGGCCGAAATGCTCAACTTGGTTCTCCACCAAGTGCGCATTTTACTATAATATTCAATGCTTTCGTTTTGATGACTTTGGTAAATGAAATTAATGCAAGAAAAATTCATGGAGAGAGGAACATTTTCAAAGTTGGTCTTAGGTTAAATCACAATTTCATGTAATGTGTATTGAAGGGAATCTTCACGAACCCAATATTTTGCGTCATCTGGATTACGACATTGATTTCTCAGGTTTTAATAGTTCAGTTTGGCGGACAGTGGTTTTCGACAGCTCCTCTGGACACTACGCAATGGATCGTTTGCATCGTCTGTGGTCTAGGAGAACTAGTATGGGGACAGGTGAGTATGTCCTCTCGCGCATTGCTAAATAATTGTAAATATGACAAGCTTTCCATCAAGATCAGCCCCGGCTGTTCTTACCGGCAAAAAATGCTTTTAAGTATGGTATTTCGCACAAACATAGAGTTTTGCTTCATGTATGTATAATACATAGTTTGATTCTGTTGAATTGTTTTGCACGGCACTGGTATTAGTAAAATTGCACGCGTTTTCAGGTCATTAATTGTATACCTTCATCTGTCTTGCCAAAATCGTTTCGATTCGGAAAAGGAGATGTGCAACCAACTTCCATCATGTTAAGTGGGGAATACGACATGCCAAGTACATCGTCAACCATCCCGATGAAGTCGGATGGTACTCAATTCGATGACAAGAGACCGGGACAAGTACTTTGGCTTCTTGGTCTAACGAGGTTGCAAACACAGGTAGACATAAAAATCAATCAAAGTTTTATGAGCACAACGGTGTTACCTGTTCTTATAACTGCAACTTTTCGAACTGCCCATATTAGATATTAGAAGACACTCGTTTCGCAACAAGAACTTTTGAACCTCACTGATGTCAACTCATTTTGCGTCTTTTCCGACCACTATGGATCTTCTTTTTGCACGGTAGCTTACAGATTCGCGTTGTCAAAGCATTCCAGTCTGTAAATGACGATTCCCATCCAAACTCATTGACAACTTCGACAGCTGATCGTCTACGTGCCTCCTATCGTCGCCTTCGAATCGCTCGAGAGTTGGAACAGCAGAAAAGTTCGTGTGTTTGTTTAGCGATTAGTCTATAGAATATTAAGTTCAATTTCATTATGGTTCTGCAGGAAATTCTGTTGAAAAAATCAGGAACTGTTCATTTCGTGTTTCAAGCCTGCGAAAATGATGAGAGAACTGTATGAGTTTAATTCTGAAAACAAGTACTTCTCAGAAGTAACAGAGAACCGTGAACCAAGTGAATTAAAAGAAGTTTTGTCACATCTTACCAGATATTTCGATCTTAGTTTTAAAAAATACCTCAAAATGGGACTCTAGTAGTAGACATTTTACAGGGGCTGGTGGCTTACGAACCGGTGGACAGGTGTATTCTACAGAGACAAAGACAAAGGATTCATCCGGAATAAGATTTGCCTGATTTTCTATAGTGGTCTGCACCCTCTAAGGAACCATTTTTTCATATCCATTCCGGTGGCCATGCCTTACTAATTGTAAGCTCTCGATCAAGAATCACTTACTATCAGGGTACTTGCACATCGGTGCCTTATTGAATACTTCAAGCAAATTTATCTCTGGCGTTCATCTGCTCATATAATATTTTTAATTTTACTTTTTTTCCTTTTTCTGTCTAGTCACTAACGGGCCTCACTCTCTTCGCTAGTTTTTTAATTATTATTAGAAAACCAGAATTTTGAGAAGAATTGGGCGTGAGCGTTTGAATTGGAGTGATAAAGATACTAGTATTCCGTAGAAAGACAAGAGTGCCTTAATTTTTGCCATTTAAATGTGAGCCATCTGTTCCATTGTTTTTCAGCCTCGTTTACATTAAAGAATCAGATTTAAAGATTCGAAATATAAACTAACATGGTAAGCTCTAAACAGGTGCACTTCGAAAAAGTTAAAAGCTCAATGCAAATACGCATAATTAAAATGTTTGCTTCTACCGATTAAACATACCAAATGTCTGAAACTTTTTTTTTTCGTTTCAGCTGATTCGCTAGTTCCATTTGTGTAGTGTTGTTTTACAATTATATGTAATAACGATTCAATAAATATCTTCAAAAAATCACAAAAAGGCATGATCATTCAATACATTCAGGAACTCCAACACACATAATAGATCCTCCTTCAAAATCTTCTTCTTGAATTATTTGTACAGTTTGCTGTGGGATTGCAAAGCGAACGCGATAAACTGCATCATCTCTTAACAGTGTGCGGACATTGTGTCTGGATATTTGCAAGTTGTGTTTATGAAAAACCAAGACAATTTTTAGTTTATAGTTTTTAGTGTTCTCATGAGTATTTGGAGTGTTGTGATTACTGTTCAACCTGTTAGTATTTAGAAAACAATCATAAAAAGGCTAGTGTGAGACAGCTCGGATATTATAAAAAAAGAAAAATCTAGTATTTAAAAAAGTAAATGTCCTGATATTTTGGCAAATTTTAATTGACATTCGAATCGTTGACTTTTTTGATCTTTGACTACCAACCAGGTTTTTTTCAAGAAGATTAATGCTCACAGTCTTGATGTTGTATAAAGTCGGTCGTCTAGCTCTGAGTTTTCCATCTCTAGTTTACTGAATGCCATGTGACGGGCGATTTGAGTTGTCATTTTACGTAAAGCCGAATCTTTACGTATTTTTGGTCTGCGCGTCAATCTTTAACACCATATGATATTGTTGTTTAATTAATAGGCTCACCCTTGAAAAAAGTTACTGATCAAATGAAACAAGTGAGATCGGAACGTTCGCGAAAATACAAACATGACAGGGAATGGTAGAGCATACGATATGCCGTACATTTGGTTCTGAATAAAACAACTTCTCAATGTCAGGTATCAGGTGTTTTCCATTCTCGTGGGCCAATTGTTTTTGACTCGGTTTTTTTCGACTATTTTTTGTGTTTGACTACAAGTTGTCTTTGACTATGACAACTTTTTTTGACTTTGTAGTTTTTGACTATTTTGTTTTTGACTATTCTTCCTGTACTTGACTTTGTAGTTTTTGACTGTACAATGTTTTCGACTAAGCAGTGCTGGCAAGAGATCCAATCTGCTTAGAGAATGTTCGTTTCACAAGACTCTAAGTTTTTCTGGAAAGACCAGAATGTGTAAATACTCTGTTCCAGGATCTTACAGTACTCTGCTACAATGTCATAGAACGGTTTCACTGCCTAAAGTTGCATAATGTATTAGTTAAGATGATTGAAGCTAGAATAGTCAAAAACATTGTACAGTCAAAAACTACAAAGTCAAGTACAGTAAGAATAGTCAAAAACGGTGAATAGTCAAAAACTACAAAGTCACTTACAATTGTAGTCAAAAACAGGAAAGTCAAAAACTACAAAGTCAAAATGTTTATCGCACAAAATGTTTATCAATTATTTTAGTTTTTTCACTTTTTTTTGACAACTTTGGTTTTTCACTTCCAGGATTCTTCACGACCAAGACTCAAACTCCTCGTCCCACAAAACTTTCTTTCTACTCCTTGTTTGGTCCTAACTCATTTTTCACTACCAAATTCCGCATTTTCTTATACCTAATTGAGGATAGGTACAACTAAAAGTTATCCTAGATGAAGAGATCTGAAAAAGTCTTCAGATTTGACCAAATGATGCAAGGGCATCAGGGATATGTCACGAAAGCGATTGATCGTTTTTACATTCACGAAAACCAGCCGAAGCATACCCTAAGCCTGGCTACTTCATAGTCAATGACAAGAATAGTCAATGATGACAAAGTCCAAGAAAATTGTGATAATCAATGACAGTTGATAGTCAAAAGTACCATAGTCAAAAAGCATTTGCCCAAATAACGGTAGTGAAAAAATACATGTATTTGATGATGCAGCTGCTTCCGCCTCGGCCGGCAATACGGCCGGATACCTTTTTTCTATCTATTTATGACCGAACCGAACCGATCGGAACCGAGGTTCAAAAACTCACACTAGTCGACTCTAGAACATTGGCACCGTATATCACATGGACTGTTGTGAAAATATGAACTGCCGAATGGGACAGAATCAGTGAAATTAAAAGAGGCTGAAGATTAGAGAACAGCGGTATGTGCTTTATCGCGTATGGGCTTCCAAGCTTCGGTAGAATACACTTCTCAGCAGCAAAGAAAATGAATGTGCAAAATGCGGTAAACCTGCAAAAAAAAAGTGAAAAAAGGAAGTGCCTATAGGACTGGCAGCATCATGAAATTTTTGTAAAATTATCTGTAAAGTGACTTTTTACTTGCTTTGTTCCAATGGCGAGTTTGGTGGAACGTGAATAATACGTGTGAAAAACACTCAAAAGCTTCTACTTCATACAGAAACCTTTCTCAATTATTCGAAATGCTTACCAAAATATCAAAGTTGGGAAACTCCTGATCAGATCAGTTTTGATGTGATTTTGAACAGCTGCTTCTGACAAACGCGGTCTTCCGATAGCATACAATTGGTCTCTGAGTAGTTTTTAAAATTAATTCTTCAATTTTACAACTTGAGAATGAGCTTTATTATATCCTACCCGTAAACGCATTGCTCATAGTCAATCACCCATTCGAAACACAAAGGGACATTAATTATGGTTCCGAAAGGCAGTAAACAAAAAATTTTCTGCCACGCAACCCAGGAAACTGAGTTCCATCGACGGCACCTCTGTAAGTTTATTTTTCGTAGAATAATCGTGAACACCCGGTTAACGATCCGGAGCCTACTGGTAAGGCCATTCGGCTCTGTTCCAAAAAAGAGGGATCTAGAAAAAAAAAGAGGGATCTAAGAAAAAGGTAGAAATATTCAGAGTTTTCAGTCGGAAATTGATGTAAATGATACCTGGCATCTTATCGTTGCCTATTCGCGGCCTGTTGTCTACTATTACAAAACATAATTTTTCAATGAATGAGCCTTTTTGACAAGTTTGGACAGACTTTTCATGAGTAAGAAGCTATTATTTGTGTTTCTGGTAAGGTAGAGGCAATGTACAAGATCCATTCTATAGTTTTTTGACCTCAAACCCGCATTTTCTTGTTGAAAAGTGAACTATGTGTACTAGCAATCAGATAACATAAACATCGAATTAGGGACATAGGTTACGTTCTCTCTATTTCTTGACGATAATCTTTGAATTTTCACATATTTTTTTAAGATCCCTCTTTTTTTTCTAGATCCCTCTATTTTGTTTTGATCCCTCTTTTTTGTTTTGATCCCTCTTTTTTGTTTAGATCCCACTTTTTTTTCTAAATCCCTCTTTTTTTTCTAGATCCCTCTTTTTTTGGAACAGAGCAGGCCATTCTCTCAACAGGCATTCACTATAACTATACGAAGCAAGAAAAAATATCGACCTACACGGATACAGTTGAGTAGTACCAACAGTCGGAGAGTGAAACACAAGCATAAGGTCGAAATAACGAAATGAAAAAGAGCAAGTAGGACAGGGAGAAAATTTGCAGCAATCCATGTTCTACCTCTAAAATTGTGTTGATTAGATTGCGGTAATTTGCAATTTACGCTTGATAGTAATCTGTCAAAATCTTCAGTGGGAAAGGAGTTATGAAGAATGCGAGCTGAAACATTCCTATGATCCGAATATACGCGAAGCTGCAAGATAAAGGAATTGTGAGATGAACAAGCAAGTATTTAATGGATTTTTTCTTATAGGCACCTTGCTGTTCCAAGTTTTGATCTTCCAGAAAACATCAAATGAAGACATGAGTTTGAAATAAGTCCGCCAATTATCAAAATGAGGTGCACAATAACGCTACCCGTCTCAACAGATGTCGCCTGAAATGTGGCAAATTCTATTTTCCTACCGTCTTTTTTACTTGTTTTCTTTGGCAAATACTTTTTTATAATTATCTTTTCTACTCTTTTTTCTTTTCTGCTACCCATCTTAGTTACTACCATAACGTCTTTTTTACTACTCCCTGAATATCTAAATGCTGGATTTCTTCTAAGGATTAGAAGTACTTCTCCGAAATTCTCTGATCTTCCCAGGCTTTTGGGATGTGTGTAGAGGTCATATGAAAGTAAGATGTGAACGTTGGGGCACTCACAGACTCACTGGGACCTGAAAAAGATATTCGTTCCGATCTTCGTTAGTTCGGGTGAAGTTTACAGTTCTACGGGCTCTTCTGACGATTGACAACTGGAACATCTATTCACTTTCAAATTAGCAGTAAGAAAGACGTTATGATAGCAACTTTAGTTAGAACTACTATCGATTCCAATGTTTTATTCTCAAATCCAGTTTTTCTTTAAATAATCGCGTAGACTTTGAGGTTCTCGGAAAATTGCTTTTGAACACCTAAATTTCGGTACAAGACTTGGTTGTACTACAAGTACATCATATGTTAATGACAGAAATCAACGACAGTGAAAACATCTGTAGTTATTATAAATTTATTAATCTTACTTGATAAAGGTCAACACAGTTAGCGATTGAACGATTCTGTAGGGAAGAAATTTTCAACTTGCTCATTGATTGAATGAAAATGAATTATATGAAAATTCGAGAAGAAATATCTTCTGGCGGCAACAATAAAATTGCAGCCAATCATGTCAAAGTCTTTGACAGGAGTTAATTTATGTGCCACTTTCGTTTATCATAAATTGATCGTAAAATATTGCAATCTGCTTATTAAATAGTCAAAATGTTTAATGTTTAAAAAATGATGAATATTATACCAATGGACAGACTGTTGAAAAAAAAAATGATTTTGAAAAATCTGGGTATCTTATTGTTAGCTTCATATCGGGAACAGGCATTATATATTTTGTATAATTTTTTTCCATTGTAGTTTTTTTTCGATAAGAAGTAACTATTCAGCCGATTGTCCGAACATTTCCGTTGTAACCATTTGACAAGCCGTTCTGTGACCATATTATTTCAGTGGAAGCCCAGATGTTTCTATTCCTGTTCCTATTGTCTAAAATCTCAACAAACTGATTTTTGCGATCCATTGCTAACTGTTCGTGAGAATCAACCGTCTCCAAGCTTGTAACTCTGCGCCCAGCATTGCCGGTATTGAAGTAATTCGAGATAAGACCAGGTCTATTCCACTCTTCGGTTGACGCTGTTAATTAGCGTTTTAAAGAACTATTCGCAGTCTTTACAAAACTCACTGACAAAAACTGCATTCAAGATAAGACAGCAGAGAGTAATCTTCATGGTCATTTCCATCGCTGACCTGTTTTTGAAAGTGGTTGCAACAGAGACATAATGTATTTGAAATGGAGGCGTGTCTTCAGTGTCCTGTGTACTTGCAATCAGTACACTTCTCTGGTAGGCCTACAATGTTTCTACGACATTCCAGTAACCAAAAATTACATAGTCACTGTTTTGAAAAATGGTTATGATGTGGTGCAACTTTTGACAGAAAATTCCGACCATTGGGCTCCGGAATGTTCCAAAAGTAATTGAAAAGTTGTCAACTACACTTTTGTACTGGAGTTGATTGGGTGTGTCATGATTTTTTAGAAAAATTATCTGGAAACAATGTTCAAATAAATTGCTGTAATAAAAACAGATATCAGCAGCTCCAGAGAAGTCTTAGCGTAAAATGTCAAAATTTCAGAGTGGCAAGTAATTGTTTTCAATAAATCGGTTTAGAAGTGAGAAGCTGTTCTAATACTTTGAGATAAGTCTATTTTCATAAGGGTCGTTCGAACGCACTTTGTCTTGTTCCAAACGGGATCAAGCACCTGGAAAGAAATTTTTGGAAATTCGTCCGTCTATACATCTGTGTTATCTTCGAAAACTGTCTGTATTATCTTCTAAAAACACGGATGGAACATTTTTTTAAAGTGAAGTTCGCTCATTTCTTGAAAAAAAAATGGAAAAAGAGCGCAAGTCGGCACAACTCAACTTGTGGTAAACATAACTTAAACAACGTTGTCCATTATCATTCAGTTTTGTCAGGTTTGGTAGTTCCTGGTTCAAAGGGATGGGGGCATCATGTTATTTTTGTTAGTATTTTTTCATTGGTTTTGAAGCCTATTATCATTCCGGCTTACACTAAGTTTTCACAAGTTGAGTTTTCGAACGGTTGCTACGCGATGTGTTGTGTCGACTTGCATACTCCGTTGTCATGACCACACTACCGATTGTGCTGCTTGCTAAACGTATTTCAAACGCATTTTAGTTTGCAAACTACAGATTTGGAATGTTTTCAAGTTTCAACTTCGAAGAACCTGCTAAATTGGACGAAGGAAAGATAGGTAGAAAAGATAGGAGCGTACGGTATCTTCGTTCGTTGAGCGTAAAAAATGTAGGGTTTTTGCAGCTCTATCTTTTTTTTCAGTTTTTTTATTCACAGGAGCAGACAGTCAGTACAGCAAACACATCTGTCATCCCGTCACCAACTAAATTGAGTCAGGAGTTAATTGAAGTACGTCAGCTGCCTTAACTTATAGAGTAATTGTAACAAGTCAGACTGCTTTGGTTACCATCGGACTTAGAGATGAGACCTATAATAGTTCAAGTTCATAAAACATCTAATTTTCAGACTGCTTTTCAATCTGAGAACCTGTCCCCTTCTCTGAGACCGGATGGCCCAGATACCAGAAGAAGTTCAAAATGGGCAACTATTCGGCAAAAAAGTCCTCAGATCATTTCCAAAGTTGACGTCACCTCGGAAAAATTTCACATTCATTTTTTTCAGGAATACACAACAAAGCTTGACTTGAACAAAGGTGTAATAACAGCTTCCGCTAAAGATGAACTAGAAGATGAAGCCAATAAGACGTCCTTCCGTGACGTGGTAAAAACAGCTATGGTTTGGACAACAAATAATAATTTTATTTTTCATTCAATGAAGTTCTTCCTTCCAGATGCTTCGAACTTGGATATCTGCGATGGAACATGATGAAAGAGAGTCAGAACCTGATCGAAATCCAACTATTACAAACTGTGTCGAGGTGAAATTCAAAAAAAAAACCCCTAGTTTTCAATTCTTGTGCAGAATACCACTATCGACGATCAAAGAGCTATTATAGGAGCTTCCGAAACATTGATAGCGCGACCGACAGGATTTGCTATCATGAAAACATTTCTCGACGATGCAACCAGGTTTGCAAACTCTCCGGAACAGAAAAGTTCAATTTTTGCAGGCGATTGCTTTTCTTCTATGTGAATCAGAACTCTTCTTTTTTTTATTATTGGACTTTCATTATAGCCATGGGATGCCTGTATAACATGCTCGCGATGGTTATTTTCATTTTTGATGATGTTCGAGAAGGTTATTATCTTCAATGGATATGTTTCAATGCTTTTTTTGACGTTTGTTTTCTACTCGATTGTTTTGTCGGGTCCAGAATGAGTTAGTCCTGGAGTGTTTTCAAAATAACCTGTATTTTCAGCATTTGTTAGCGAAGGGAATGAAATCAAGCAGACAGAAAGAACACAGAAGAATTACCAACAAAGTAGACGATTCAAACTGGATTTGATATGTTTGGCACCATTAGATTTGTTCTTGTTCATGTACTCACATATCTCTCTGCTCCGAGCCATACGGATGATCAAGGGTATCGTTTTTACGCAAACAATCAGAAAAAAAAATTTCAGTATACCGTCTATATGAGTTTGTAGTTCTGACTCAACGAAGGACTGATTTTCCACATTTTATGAAAATTTTGTTTTTAACGGCGTCGTGTGCAGTCCTTTTCCACTGGAATGCTTGTGTTTATTTTCTATTTTCTCTCTTCGAAGGTCTTTCTGAGGATGACACAAATGCTTTCGGTTTCTCATACTATAAGGTTTTTGATCCCCGATTTCCAAAATGCGACGTAAGAACATTTTTCACTTTTCTCCTCATTCTATTTCGAACAGGTGCTTCTTGACAAGAGTTGCTGGTTTCCTGAGAATACAGATGTGTTGGATTTGAAAGAAGAACGGCCTAAGTATATGGAAATTATGTATCAGTTCTGGGAAAAAAAGTTTGTTTTATCGAGCAGATGAAGCGTCATCCACTTAATCATTTGAGACATCTACTGTGGTCAATGGGAAATTTCTCACGCGAATATAGTATGACAATTTATTGGTCATCTTTAACAATCACAAAGTGTGGACAGCAGCCATGGCCTTCTACTAGTCCCCAAAATGCTTTGGAAATTTTCGACACGCTCATCGGGGTGCTTGTCTTTGCTACAATCATTGGAAGTAAGCTCCCATTGAGTCTACCATCTTGTTGTTTACAATTCAAACGCAACCATTACCATTTTACAACGTTTTTTTTCTATGTTCTCACTCAAAACGGATTTAAGGGACCAGAGACGAGTAGTAAGCGTATTTGATTTAGGATAGTTGGTGGTTCAACGGAATCTATTTTCTGTTTCACGAAATTCAGCCGTCCCTGCATTCGGAAACTTTTTAAACAAGGGCATTTAGGTGTTGGCAATGTTGTGACTCAAATGAGCCAAAACGTCAATGACTTCAGAGAAATGATGGATGGTATAAAATTTTATATGAAATACAGGTGACTGCTTTTGATAATCGTTTGAAATGGGGATAATTTAAGAGGGGTCAAATCAGCCATCCAAGAGAGAGTACTTAATTGCTTTATGTATCTTAACACCCATAATCAATTATACGACGAGAAGGTTGTTCAATTTTTTCCACAGGCTCATTACTAATTATATAGGAAATACTGGCTGTTCTTCCTCCACGGTTCCAGGCAATCATTGCATCAAACCTACATTCTGACACACTCAGCAAAGTTGCTCTTTTTCACAAATGCGATTCTAGACTCTTGCAGGAAGTAGTCATGCTAGTCAAGCAGCAAGTCTACTCTCCCAACGACTATTTGTGTAGAAAAAATGAAAAAGCAAAAGAAATGTTTATAGTAAAAAAAGGAACTCTGAGTGTTATCGATGACGATAGTGGCACCGAACTGGACCAACTCCGGGAAGGTTCCACTTTTGGAGAGTTATCCATTGTTCACGTCAAAGGAAACTTATTGGGAGATCGTAGAAGCGTTTCACTGAGAAGTGTCGGGTATTCAGACGTGTATGTGCTTCATCAAGATGATGTGACTCGATTACTTCAAGAATATCCAGAGGAAAGATTGAGATTATTAGAAAATGGTTTGTAAAAATATATTGTTTTCTCTCTTCAATACATTTAGCACGCCGGATGCTTCATTCAAAAGGTTTATTAGAAACATCTGAGCTTGGTGAAATGTGCAACAACAAGGACGATTTCGATGACGAAGGAGTGGTAAAGAAACAATTATCTTTTTCAAAATCGGAATACTTTCAGATTGAATTGCTCTCTGTCGATGACCAATTGAACAGGCTTGAAGACATGGTTATACATATAGAGAATGAACTGGGGCAAATGATAACTTCATTCACGGTATGCATTTTCAGGTGCAATCTTAATACTACATACCTACCCTTTCTTCTTTCATCGATGAACAGCATACCTATAAACCTTGTTTCCAGCATACAAGTGTTTTTTTCAAACAAAGAGTGACAGCTTTGGAGAACGCGTACAACTCGAACAAGAAGAAAATACGATCAGACCTGTATAAGGGTTTATTGTGTACAGATTACTGTAGTGAAATCAAGCTTCGCACATAACTTAATGAAATTTTTCTGGTTGCTAAATACTAATTATTTATCTATGCTTTTTCGGCAGATCTTTCACAACTTGTCATTGTCATTAACACAAAAATCACCAAACCACTTCCGGAATAAATTTTTCTCATATAAAGCATACATATGGCTTGGCAACAGTTTGCCCACTGATTTCCGGTCATATGCTCAGACATAACAGTGTGTTGGAACATTGCTGCTGGTTTTCGAACAGAGACATCTTCCTGAAGATTCTGACTCCAGAAAGTACCATATTACCAACTATGAATGTGCCTATCGCAATAGACATTTTCATGAATGAGAAAGCAGGATGCTGGCTATTTTGACGATGTTGCGTGCGTTTGAAATCTTGTTCCGGAATTCTGTTCAATAATGTTTTTTAAACGAGACAAAGTCGGAGTTCAATAGCGAGCGGGAACTGTACAAAACACATCCGATGTAAGCTGTGAGATTTGATGATTTGAATAATTTGTTTTGTAAAAATTTGTTTGCATCTAGTTCTTAACCATATTTCCTGATAAAATTCGAATGTCCTCACCTAGTCGGGTGTTGATATATAAACAGGTTCAAAATAGAAATATCTTTGCCCGTATGAAATTCGAAAAACAGTTCTAAACTATTTGCATTTGTTGTTTAATATTTTTGTGGGAGTCATGATAAAAACTTTACAAAAGTACTTCGTTCAACTTCATCATGTATTCATATTGTTAAACAGAAACTACTTTCTAGACTTTTGTAAGAAGGGCAGTAAAGTCTGGTGGAATGCAATAGGAGAAATATATGTGGCCAGAGGAAGAGCCTTTGGCGCTGCGCCTCTTAATCTCTCGCCAACCGGAGAGAAGAAAACTCCGCCCATTCTGTCTGCGTTCTCCACAAGTTACTCAATGTCTTATTCACCAGCAGCGGCGGCAATGCTTTGGCTGCCATCAACCGCAACCACTACATGGGCCAACAATGTCTTCAAAACTTGACTTGATAGTTTTTTTTTGTTACTTGGGCTCGAAAATTGCAGCATTGCCCGTGTTTTTTTCAGCTTCACTCCCCAAACCTCTAATCTTGTTCACGCACGAAGAAGTTTGTTTTCAGCAAAATGCGATGGCATCCTTTACTGTTGATTAGTCCGACCAATTTTCTAGTTTTCCTAATTCCTTATCAACCAGTGAACACTTTGGTTTGCTCAATTCCAGCTAGTCCGGGAGGTTTGTGTTATCCGAATCCATAATTGTTCCACTACAGGTTTTGTCCGTCCCACATGTTCCGTTGTTCTTAGGCATTGCGGCTATTAACTCCCATGTAAAGTCTTCGGTTCAACTTTTCAATCACGTAGATCTTTTCTGCTCTTCTCTTGACCCTCAGAATCAAGAGAAGAGCAGAAAAGACTTCTCTTGACCCTCAGAAGAAGTCATGCTGTTTCTCTGCCGATTCAAAATAAACGCTCGTTTCTAGTTTTTGTTTTTTGAAGAAATGATGCGAGCCCGGTAAGACCTCTTACATATACAGTATTTCCGCTTTTGAAAACGCACTTTTTCGACTTTTCGACGCTTATTTTCTGGTTCCTTCATATTTGAGGTGCTCTTCTATTATTTGGCAACGCGGTGTATATTTTTCAGAAGGAAGCACGGCTCCCGAGTGTGTCCTTTTCCAATGTACCGACAAAAAGCAGAGCTGTTAAATTTCTGCAGCTACTTTGAGGTTCACTATCCTATTTATTGAAAAAAATTGAGAGAATAGAGAACCAAGTACGCCTTCAGGCCTGAAGGTACTTTGAATAACGTTGAAAATTTTGCCAGTGGTAAAACCTGTAGTGGAACACCAGAAGTTATAATCTGTGAATTTATAACATTAGTATTATTGTAGGAGTACTACGGAACAAAACATGTCCAGATTTCAAAGCGAATCCTACTTTTGTGCATTGCTGTGCCTCCAAGTTACCACCGACAAACTCTCTTCTTAAAGAAAAGCATGGAGTGTACTGCTGTTCGATGGATGATTTCGAAAAAGAGAAATTGGAAATAGCAAATGCTGAGTTACGCAACTTTTTGAAAGAGTGAGTTGCTCATGTCAATGATTTTACTTCACTCAAATTTGATTCTTGCTCTTGGGATAGACGACAAGTTATTTTACATGTCAGAAATCCCTGGAGAGCTTCAAATCCTCAACAAATCATAGAATCACATCAGGAAAACTTTATTTTTTAAACTCTCGTAAGCCCCTCTAGAAAAAATGTGTCATTTAGTGTCATTCAAACAAAAGTTTTGTTATATCATTGGAACTTGACCCTCCATATTCAATCTGAAAATGGTAATGGGCGAGTACGGTAGTGAATGAAAAAAAGTAGTGAAAGAGTCACTTTGAAGATCCCTTGTAAACTATGAGTAGTAGTGAAGGAGACTTTAAAGAAAGGTAGTGAAATAGGAGGGTAGTAAGTAAAAGAGACAAGAAGTAAAAGAGACTTCTTAGATTAGGGTGGTGAAAAGGTTATGGTAGTGAAAGAGCAAATTGAAAATTAGTAGTGAAAGAGACAGGTAGTAAATGAGCTATGGCAGTGAAAAAAAGGTAGGAAAAGATCATTTGCCGTCAAAAATGTAAACTGGTAGTCATAAATATCCGGTAGTCGTTGAGCCTGGTAGTCGAAAATCCGGTAGTCATTCAGTATTTGCCCAGTAATTGCCTATCATTGAGGCCAATTGTCTTTGACTTTTTCTTCTTTGACTATATCATGTTTTTGACTATCCACTGTCATTGACTATCACAATTTTCAGCGACTTTTTCTTCCTTGACTATTCTTGTCATTGACTATTATTGTCACTGACTTTGTCATCTTTGAATATTCAATGTCTTTGACTATAACTACTGTCCCTGACTTTTTCTTCCTTGACTTTTTCATGTTTTTGACTATTACTACTGTCACCGACTTCGACAGCAAGGCTCCGGGCAAACTCCAGATGATTACAGATATTGTAAAAACGATCAATCTCTTCTCTGACATATCCCAGATGTACCCTTGTATCACTCTTTCAAAGCATTATGAACGCTCTCTACAGTACACCTCGTGCTGCGTGCATCTAAAAAAAACGAGCTCCAGTTATCATCAAAACTGTTTCTGAAAAGTCTGACTCCGTCGGCAAACCGCACATTCCTGTAAACCCCCTCCGCCTAACAGGTTGCCACAGAAACAGTTACAGTAGTTGTAGTCAAAGACATATAATAGTCAAAGAAGAAAAAGTCGGTGACAGTAGTGATAGTCAAAAACATGACATAGTCAAAGAAGAAAAAGTCAGTGACAGTAGTTATAGTCAAAGACATGAAATAGTCAAAGATGACAAAGTCAGTGACATTAGTAATAGTCAATGACAAGAATAGTCAAAGAAGAAAAAGTCAAAGAAAATTGCGATAGTCAATGACAGTGGATAGTCAAAAACATGATATAGTCAAAGAAGAAAAAGTCAAAGACGATTGGCCTATCATTGACTATTTACCTGGATCTTTGACTACTAGATACTCATTGACTCCGCCTAAGATCATTGACTGAGCAGATTACTGACTACTTCAAGATGATTGAAGTTTATCACCAGGTTTCAGGTTTTTCAAAAAAACATGTTTCACTTGCGGAATTTCTCACAGTTTTCCGCCCGAACTACTTTTAAACAGCATGGTAAAAAACAAATTCGAGATTAAAGCTGGTAAAACTTCCAAACCCTAGGAATACAACTCAAAATTTTGAAGCTTTGTTGTCAATAATATGCACGGTAGTCGATGATCTTACAATTATGGCAGTCAATGATCAAAAAGTTAGTCAGGGAGTAACTGGTAGTCAATGATCTAGGGATCGTCAAAGATCAAAAGGGTCTAAGATCCGGGAGTGTATTTGCATTTGCCGTATTACTGTTACTACTTTTTCACTAAATACCTTTTCCCATCTGCATACGGTATGCAGTATACCTGTGTATTTCTGGCTCTCCTGATTCTAGAATCTATTTTAGATATCTTGCCCTCATAATCTTCGGATCCGTGTTCACCGTCTCAGTACTTGTTTTAATCACAGCGATTGGCTGTAAAAAAGTTCCTGGATGCCCAATGTATCAAACAATGAATTGTGGGTGAAAAGTAACTTTACAACACAGCTTTTTTTTCCAGTGATTTCACAATCAAATGACTCACCATCCGCAATTTATCGACCGGTTGAACAAATTCCACCGAAGCTTTATGAAGCGCCACCACCATATGAATGTTTCGTTTCACCACCAAACTTGAGGACAACGGACAGCAATGAATGGAACTGCATCATAGAAAATGAGGCTAGTGAAATAATTCCAATGTACATGTGATTAAACCAAATCGAGCCATCACGTTCAATTTAGTTCAGAACAAATTTGTCTCATGATTTGCTTCCGATACCCACATGGTCGCGGTGACCTTGTCGGAGCAGAAGTATCAGTCACAAGACAAGATAGCTAAATTATGAGAAAATTCCAGAGGAGAAGATGTCATGTCTCCTGCTTAAATACGGTCTCATGATACTTGTTCTTAATAGAAAGTTCCAGGTTAACGAATCTAGGCGGACTCCACCACATCTAACATGACAAATATGTTCAAATGCAATGCGAATTCGGGTGAAGTGAATACGAAGTAAAATCTCTAAATCAGAACGCTTGAATCTAAATGCGGATTGTGCTCCATTGTATGATTTATTATGAACTAATTTATAGTTCTATAAACCACTTTTACTTTTTTGATAAGGAAATTTTCAACTTCATATTCATCTATTTAGGCCTGCACAGATATATGTAGACATAATTAGTACGAAAAAAGCGAAAAAATCCATCACTTTACAAAGAAATGTTGGTAAAATTGGAACCTCCTGAGAAAATTTTTTTTAATCCGATGAATTTCTGAGCCCACTCAAATTTTTTCAGAACGAAGTTAGTAACTCTTGATTTAGATGTAGTGGCTCAAAAAATGTTTTCTAGAACCCCTTTTAGAAGGAAAAAATAAGACTGTGCAAATAAAAGTAAGAAAATGGAAGAAAAGAATCTCAGTAGCGTCCTTACTCCCTAAGGGATCCTTTTAGGCCTGAATCTCCAGTTTGTCTTCACATTCAGGACGTCTCGCGCCCTCCTTCATCAATATCACAAGAGCGGGCAATACATGCTAGTTTTCATTCTATATTAATATCGATTCCAATGTATAAATGTATCCCATGTATAAAACCAGTGTTTTATGGACAACAGAACACCTTAATCAAAACTACTCTTCTCCCTCCATCTTTTAATTTAGCAAGAGCTTGACTGTTCTGATGTCAGTTCGCTGGAATGGAAAATCTATCATATCCTTTGGGTAATATAACTCCATCCAAACTCGCCGAAGATCAAGTTTCACAGAATGATGCTTGAGTTACCTCCAATTTTTCTCAGTTTCTCAAGAGCTTCGTGATGATTAACAATAGGTCATTCTCATCTCCGAATTCCTCCCAAGCCCCAGTTTTTTCTCTATACAGTTAACAGCAAAACTCGTTCTACTGCCGCGAGACCCATCACTCTTCACCGGTACAGATTTCATTTGAAGTTTTTTTGATGCCGATACACAAAGCGAGACAAATTGATGCTTCTTATTGTTAGTAGATGCTTCTTAGCCGCGACAAAGGGCTTACTTGAAAGAACAGCTTATCAGCTCAACAGACACCAATTGTTGTCGTGTTTAGTGTCAGGTGTTTCTGATGGGATATTATTTCTTTTAACCTCTGTAATTCACGATTAAAGTTTGTGCATATTTTTAGTGTTTTACTCTTTTCCTTTTAAGACTCATTCTACACATACACTTCTGTGTACTGAAAAAAATTGTGAAAGCCTGAGTACGGATGATGCTCCTAGAATTATTGAAAGTTTGAATTACCGTTGGTAGTTGCGTTTCCAATGGCAATGTTGACTTCATGCAACGTACATATCAGAAAAAGTTATTTGATTATCTAGTTCGAATTCTATCACATTATTTAGCTTGCAATCTTCTCAGTTACTGACAGCGAAAAATTGGATTATTTTGTCGTTTAAGGAATTGGCGGAGTCTAACAAACTGTCTATATATCGAAAATACGCCCCTGATGTCAGAATGAGTCAAAATCATGAAGGTGAGTTGTCTTTCTACGTTTTTGGATGTCACAGATTGGCGTTGACCTCAAGTTTAAAAAAAGTTACAAAAATTTTTGAAGTTTCGATTCAAGTATTAATTAGGAAAGATTGAGAACAACCACCCAGATTCAAAAATTTTGTTTTCAGGTCGATTACTTCGAAGTGACGCTAGATAAAGGTATCGATGAGCCATATTTAGGCGGAGATTCTATTAAAGGTGTCATCGAAATGGTATGCTCGAAGCAAGTTCGAATCACTGGTCTGATAGTGAGGCTCACTGGGATAGCGGAAACTGGTTGGTATTCCCGTAGCGTCAGAGAGCATTGATTAGAATTTTTAAAATATAGATCTAGTTCACACAGGAAGGAGCCTCGAAGTAGGGGATCAGATTCCTATCCGTAGATGTTTTACATACATCATCCGGTCAACATACAAATTGTTACTCTGCTTAAGTGTTTTTGTCACGCAGTCTATCACTGTGACATCACAACGTAGTTACGAAATTTTTGTTTAAGGATGGAGGAGTAGACAGGACGATCTAACTTACGAGAGTCGACATGTGTTCATGAATGAGAGTATCGATCTTACAACGTGGGTTCATCATGGTTTCTTTCCCATAACAACCGTCGTGATAATCACCGTAATTCCGCGATTACAAGGGCATGCCCTTCTATGTTTCAACCCATCTTTTCTAGTGCCCTTCTACTCGAGGTGCCCTTGTATTTCTCAGTCCTGATGACCAACTAGAACACTAATTTCCAACGAGATTGCAATCACACTTTTTGACACAAATTTGGCCAAAAACTTGTAAAATTGATGTAATTTGATATGATTTTGTCAAAGTTTTGATGGAAAACACGAAAAAATTCAACACAGTTGCAAATGTTTGACTGAAAATCAAGAGAGTTGCTAAACTTCCGAGATTTCCTTTCAAACTCGTCAATTGCTCGGATGCCCTTGTAAACGGGGTGCTCTTCTAATCATGGTGCCCTTCGAAATATTTCTCAATGTCCGAATTCGGGTGCCCTTATATTCGAGGTGCCCTTCTGTTCGGGGTTCCCTTCTAATCGCGGGAAATACGGTATATGTTTTTTTTAAACTTTCAGAACAATAGCTGACCACTGCACAGATGAATTTGAATTGCACGAGGGGAAACATTGCGTAGAGTTTGAAGGACGAATTCCATTAGATGTATTGTCCTCAATGGAACGAGATAATCATGGGAATGTGAGATACACGTGTACCGCACTGATGGCCATTCCAGAAGATGGAGACACTGAGGTCGTCTCAGGTAACTTCAGCTTTCCAATTAATTGGGATCTTCCTTTTAAAGAAAAAATATTTACCGTGTTTCCACTACTAAATCTGGATGCTCCTTATTTACATGATAAATCATATATAAAGGAGGAAGAACAAGTAAGAAAAATGGCTTTCTTGAAAATTAACACTTGAAAACATGCAGATTGTCGGCTGCTGCGGTAGAAGAAAAGGATCAATTACTGCAGTTATGGAGATAGAAGAAATCGGTGTAATGCCTGGATATGCTTCGAAAATCAGTCTAACAGTCGAGAACAGAACAAAGCGGCGCAAGAAGTGGATGGGAAAAAAGGTCAGTACCAGGATAGCGTTATCATATTTAACAACGGGAATTCTGCTTGTACCTAGTAAAGGAATGAGAGTAGTAACAGGCAAAGTGGATGAATGAGTAACGTGCGATCGTGTAAGATCGTGCGGTCAGACGAAATTTCGGTAAAGTTTACTCAATACTGTCCTTTGCTAATTTTCGGAAGATCCAATTCTGAATAAGCAGACTTATAAAGAAGCACCCATTTTTCAGGAGAATCATGAATGTGTACTCCTCTCGTTGTGCCAACAATTAGATTTTTTTGCTGTGAATAGAAATGACCCTTCAATGATAGATAGGAAGTCGATCACCATAGCAGTTGAGAGTCATGTATTTATTATGTCGTTATTCACGATATTACTATTTGGTTCTTGCAGGGTACATGCAAAACTAAAGCTGGAGCGGGACCACAAACTAAGGAAATAGAGTTCAGTGTCCCTGCGAATTTACCACCTACTTCAATCCATGCCAATCGTCTCGTAACAATTTCGTACTTTTTTAAACTCGATTTGGAGCACTTCGACCTGGTCTTGCCTGTTATAGTTGGAAGCTCAAAAACTTTTTCTCAAACGAAGTAGAAATTACTATGTTAAAAAATTGTTGATATTATATTTATTATTTGAAATTATTCAAAAATCGAAAACGTTCCAGCTTTTGTGAACAGTTTCAAGTTTTAATGTCTAACCACCCTGAAAATAGAATATAGATCGAGATCAGCTTTACATGAGTCAGGACAACACCTCAGTCGCTTTAATAATTTAGGGTATTAATGGAATATTGCCTGAATGATATAGAAGAACGTAATACATCAGACGTTCTCAGCGTTGACCACATGATCTAACAAGGAAGTTCAGAATACTCGCAGCTCTGGAATTTTCTCTAAATTTGTACCCTGATAGATTCGAGGACGCTGATCACGATGCGCATAATGGTTTTCTGCGCAAACGTCTAGCTTCTGAGATATGACGGTTTCAAGTTGGGCGCGGCGCCCTTTCTGGCAGATTCTTCAACATGTGAAACTTGAAACCGTCATATCTCAGAAACTAGACGTTTGCGCAGAAAACCACTATGCGCATCGTGATCAGCGTTCTCGAATCTATCAGGGTACAAATTTAGAGAAAATTCCAGAGCTGCGAGTATTCTGAACTCCCTTGTAATAGATCTTTGCCTTCCCTCCCATCAAAACCTGGTCCCGATCGTACCACAAACGAGGCAGCGAACGTGCTTTTATGTTCCTTAAGTTTTGATATACCAATTAGAACATTTGAATCCTCACATTTCGAATAACTTCCCTTGTGTTAAACTATGACGTCTTTCTGTCTAGCACGAATAAATTGTTCCCATCGGTGTATTTTTCTCGGATCAATTATCGATGAACGGAATTTCTGTTAAGTTCATGCCTTGCATCTGTTTGACTAACCTAGTCAAAGTTTGACTAACCTACTCAACATTCTGCGAAATGTATATCCCCAGGTAAAAAGATTGAACCTAAGCCGGGAGAAAAAAGAAAGAAAGTTGAGGGATTTTGTCCTACGGTAGAGGCAAAAGTAGACCATTTAAATTGTAAAATGATCAACTTTGTCACAAAAGTTTCTGCCTGGAGAAAAATCTCGGTTCAGTCTTTTTCATGATCTTGGTTCAATTATTTTCATATTGGTCAGTTGCTGTTTGCCTCTTTCTGTTTTTCTTGATTCAGCTGAATATATTCAGTCTTTTCCGGTTGCGCAGCGGCGCTCGGTTCACTGCCTTCAGTGGAAAATTTTCGAAATTCGGCCACCAATCAGCAAAGCTTGAAGGGGTGTGGTCAAAGACGCTGATTGGCTGCGACCGTGCGGCGCGGTTTTTTGCAACTCTGCCGCACGGTTTGCATTGTTGGGTGTGATCAAACCCCTCTCGCGAAGCTGGCCTAAAGACAGTGGACTCCTCGGCGCTCTTCGGCCGCGTTCTTTTTTTGAATTTTTGCATGCATAATGTTTGAAGTTTCTTCATGATCATGCAAGTAGGTGATTGTTGAATTCATTTTCTCATGTGTTATAATATTTTTACTCCGTCTGTATCACGTTCTGTTTTTATGAATTTCAAAAACTCTTATCGCACTCTTTCAAATAATAATTATAGCTACCGCATTCTCTTCAGGGTTATGTATGGGTATTTGCACGAAACTGATGATTCAACCGCTATCAACTTCTCAGCTTACGGAAAGTTTCTACCCGGAGAGAGTTGAGTTCAAAGTTAGTCTCCGACTCATTTTTTTTCCAGATACCGGCCTGCAACTTTTAACAATTGGTGCGAAATTCATTCGCATTTTCCGAGTAAATCCGTATGTGTCTTGCAAGGAAAACGATAGATGGCAACAGAAAACAAAGTTGGAATGTGTTTTTACTTGTCGGCTGTTGAACAAATGTCACTCAGTCGCTGTCGCCAGAATTCCACGTAAGGTATTTTATTGTATTACAACAATCTGAAGCATTTTTGAGGAACTACCTCAGAGGAAGAGAAAGATCCTTGAGAAGGTAGTTCCGGAAAGTTTTAAACAAATGTATCACATTATTCTCTCGCATTAGCATTGCCAATAAGCTTATCACCTATCAGATCCGTTTGGGCTGTTCAAGTTATGTTTTCTACATATAACACCGCGTGTACTTACAATTAGTAACCAAGACATTTTATTTACTAGGGAAGTCCGTTTTTTGTCTAGACTATTTGCACTTTGTGATGTCAATATATAGAAATTAGAATGCTGATCAAATTTTACGTAAATAAGTTTTTCAAAAGGCGCTGTCTAAGGGCACTTTTGGATGCCCAAAGTCCCGAAAAATCCCACAATCGAGACTTTGAGGATATTTTTAAAGAGGTTCCCGGGGGTCTCCAGAAGATTCAAAGAAGTGCTAAAGCTAAACTTTTTCTATCAATTTTGATTAGAATATAAAAAAATTTAAAAAAAAGTTTTTTTTTTCAAATTTTTACAACACGCTAGAATTGAGCCCCTTGAAAAAAAATTTCAGGAAATTTTTTTTTTCCGAAATCGTTTAGATTTTTATAAAGATTAATATCAGAAGTTTCGCACCACCGTTTTGTGCTTTATCTTCGCACTTTCAAAGGCGTTTGATGTTTTGAAGATATCACAGTAACATTATTCCAAATCCCAGTTCTTCTTATTACTTGACAGCTAATCAAGAACTATTTCCGGAAATTTGTTCCCACCATATAAGATCACATCCAGAACTTCTGAATCAGAAGAATTCAAGCAACAATAAAGCATGCTAATTGGATCAAACTCGTGTTTACCAAAAACTTCATGATAAACATTTACAGAGGTTCCGAATCAGGATTCACTTTTGATGACATTTGATGATGCTAAACTATCAATTGTAGCGATAAACGAAAAAGAACGAAGCATGCAGACAATATCTTTACACGCATTCGAAAACGAGTACCTACGAGATGGATTCGTTCATCACTTCCCTGTCCCAATCGTCAGAGTGAGATATTTTATATTTAAAGGGGTAGTGCGGTATTTTCTGACTTGTCAAAATTTTGACATAATTAGAATCTCAACGTGAAACTATTCGGGGGTTCACCCTCGGTGCCGAAAATCTGCTTTTCAAAGACGTTTTTGCTTCCTATCTTTTAAAAACAAAGTTCGGACACGTCTAATCTTCAACTTTCTTCTTTTTAGACGTGAAAGAATGAAATCAGTTGCACCAGAAAAAGGTCCCAACGATTCATTCTTACTTTTCATCTCGGCCTAATCCAGAAGGGGAGGGACGGCGGAACGCCGGCCCGAACTTTCTGGTTTGACGTGAAAGTTGAACGACGGGCCTGTGGAACTACACAAGGTGCCGGCTCTTTGAACCTTTTTTTCGGTACCTCAACCTGAAATTCGTAGTCGAAAAATATTTTATATTTAAAGGGGTAGTGCGGTATTTTCTGACTTGTCAAAATTTTGACATAATTAGAATCTCAACGTGAAACTATTCGGGGGTTCAGTTGATTCCTTTTTACGAACTTCAGGTTGAGGTACCGAAAAGGAGCTTCAAAGAGCCGGCTCCTAGTGCAGTTCCACAGGCCCATCGTTCATTTTTGCACAAGATTTTAAAATTTGACATCATCATTACTGATATTAAACGACAAATTCTGTCTGTCTGTATGTCCGCCATAAGATCTTAGAGATGGCTGGACCGTTTTATTCCAGATTCAGTAAGATGGTCCGGGATTTTCGCCTGATGATGCACGACCAATTTTCAAACAGAAAAAATTAGTTTGGCGCCCTCGGTGCCGAAAATCTGCTTTTCAAAGACGTTTTTGCTTCCTTTCTTTTAAAAACAAAGTTCGGACACGTCTAATCTTCAACTTTCTTCTTTTTAGACGTGAAAGAATGAAATCAGTTGCACCAGAAAAAGGTCCCAACGATTCATTCTTACTTTTCATCTCGGCCTAATCCAGAAGGGGAGGGACGGCGGAACGCCGGCCCGAACTTTCTGGTTTGACGTGAAAGTTGAACGACGGGCCTGTGGAACTACACAAGGTGCCGGCTCTTTGAACCTTTTTTTCGGTACCTCAACCTGAAATTCGTAGTCGAAAAATACTGCATTACCCCTGAGTGATGTCTCTATCCACATTTATTTACCAGACGGACCCCTCGAATCGGTGTGCGGCTTCTCTTGTATACGGAAAACACATCGCGATTGTACCTTTCCATGAAAATTCGAAACGAATTCACAGCTATTTGATTCCTCTGAAACAAATTGATTCAAGGTATTTCTTAAACTTGCAACAAACATTCGTTTAGAAACACTAACTGAAATTTCAAGAAGCAAGTATCACGTTCGGTTTCAGGCTCGATAACATTGCCGATATGATGTTTCTTGATGGATACTATGAACCAACAATACTGTTCCTTTACGAGCCATTGCAAACCACACCAGGAAGGTAAGCTGAATATCTCATTTTCAAGTTTGAATATATTCAGAATTTTTCTCTTCAGGGCTAGTGTTCGTTTCGATACGATGTGCATAATGGGAGTTTCGGTTAATATTGTTGATCGTCAATTCGCTGTTGTATGGCAAACATCAAACTTGCCGATGGACTGTAGTACGTTGCTACGGATCCCGAAGCCTTTAGGAGGAGCCATGGTTTTTGGATCTAATACTATGATTTATCTTAATCAAGCCGTACCACCCTGTGGAATGGTCTTGAACAGTTGCTACGATAGCTTCACAAAATTTCCACTTAAGGTTTCCGTTTAGGTTTCGATTTTTTAAATTTTTTATCGGAATCTTCAGAATATGAAGCACATGAAAATCACCCTTGACTGTTCAACGAGTGTTTATATGGAAGATGGACGTATCGCCGTGGGAGCTAAGAATGGTGATCTTTATCTACTAAAATTAGTGACAAGTTCCGGAGGCACAACAGTCAAAGCATTGGATTTCAACAAGGTTTATGGTTCGTTGAGCTTGATGCACCCTATTGGGCCCAAGAATATTTTTTTTAAATAAAAAATGTTTACAGAGACTTCGATTGCGTTTTGTCTCACGGTTTGTGCTCCTGGGCATCTGTTCATTGCTTCCCGCCTCGGCGATTCTCAATTAGTAGAGTATACACTATTAAAAACTACACGAGGTATTATATATTTGCCAAAAATGGTTGGTTCCATTCCCCTCCTGCTATACCACTGAACATTCGGTTTATTCAACTAATGAGGTTCCGAAATCTTATTTAACTGATGAGGTTCCGAACTCAAAAGCTACGCACAAAACAGTGTTTGCACTATGCGGAATTGATCCGCGGATCACAATTTGATGATGATGATCATGGTTTTTATATATCGCAAGTACGCTTATTTATTCAGAAAGCATGAAGAGGCAAAAAATCGAACGCAGTGAACTAAATTCTGATTTGAATGAAGATGATCTGGAACTCTATGGTGGTGCCATTGAAGAGCAGCAGGTTTCTGATTAATTAAAATCCCTAAGCAATTTTGTTAACAGAATGATGATGATGAGCGTATTTTGGAATCATTGCAATTTCGAGAGCTCGATAGACTGAGAAATGTTGGGCCAGTAAAATCTATGTGCGTTGGCAGGCCCAATTACATAAGTCTCGAACTGATTGACCAAGAACGGAGAGATGCAGTTTTTGATGTGGTCAGTATCATTCCCCGCAAAAGTTTGAGTTTGAAAACGTGTTAAATAAAACTTGAAAAAATGAGAAGCTGATTTCTGACATATTTATGTCTTCGATATTTTTAAGATTACCTAAGATATTTTTTATTCTGTTTCCATTCTCATGATATTTATGATTGTAGGTGACAGCTGTTGGTCACGAAAAGAATGGTTCTATTTGCGTTCATCAAAGATCTTTAAGACCGGATGTGATTACAAGCTCAATGTGAGTTTAGCTGCTCTAACTCTAATAAGCGAAATTTCGTATTTTTTTTCAGACTGGAAGGTGCCGAACAGCTTTGGGCTGTTGGACGCAAAGAGGACGATTCACATAAGTGAGTCACGAATTTATGCTAAAAAAACACTGTTCTTCAGGTATTTGATTGTCTCGAGGGTTCGGTCGACATTGATCTTGGAACTTGGAGAGGAGATGGTTGAGTTAGAGGATCGGCTGTTTGTCACAGGAGAACCTACCGTTGCTGCCGGAGAATTATCTCAAGGCTACCTGGCTGTGCAGGTATTAAAAAAAACTAAATAAGTTAATTAACGGGAAGATTCCGAGTCACCGGTTTCTCAAGCATGACAGTTCGATTCTGTGTATATGCTCCGGGTTCCACCACGACGTGGCTGAATTTGTACACCCACATAAATGGGTGCAAAGTTTATTCTGTCTTTCCTTTATGCCCAAATCAAACGATCAGTCCCCGTGTTCGGACTTCAATATCAAAGAAATCATTTGAATAACACATCTTCTAGGTTACATCAACCTGCATCGCTCTTGTCACTGATGGGCAACAAATGCAAGAAGTTCACATTGATTCTAACTTTCCTATTGTTCAAGCAGCAATTGTGGACCCCTATGTTGCTCTACTGACACAAAATGGACGTTTGTTGTTCTATGAGCTTGTAATGGAACCTTACGTGCATCTCAGCGAAGTTGATTTATCTGAATCTGTTTTCGCCAATAGCATTTTCAATTTGTCACAAATCACATCTATTTCGATATACGCAGACTCGTCAGAAATTATGACTTGCAATCGAAAGAAGTCGAGCTCAGAAAAATTGACTGAAAAGTCCCCTTTTGATTTTAAAAAGGAAGTTGATGATGACTTTTTGCTTTATGGAGAAGACGATGACTACCTTTATGGAGACGCGGTTGGGCGTAGTGTAGAGGTGGATGACGAAGTTGCAATGAGAAGTGAGAAATCTGACGTTTAGATAAGAATCCTAATTTTAGATGGTGATCCCACTGTTTTTGTCTCCAATGTCCGGAAGAGGAAGCGTCTGGGACACGACGTAATACAATCAAGTCGTGGCGGAGAACAGTCAGATGCAATCGACCCTACAAATGGTATGTTTCAAGTTGGATGAGCCGTGTGCACTACACGATGTTTAAAAACGAAAAATTTCCGTGGCGGCGCGCGTTCCAGTGAGCTGCCCGCGCAACTCGGAGCCGCAACATGTCGGCCGCAACCGTATCACCCTCGGGGGTAGATTGAAGTACCACCTTAGTTTTCTAAGCGACGCGACCCGTTTTTTTGCACTCGGGGGTTGTATTTTCTCTCCACTTCAAAAGGTTTTTGCTTTCCAAAACAGAAAAAGAACAAATGGAATCTCAACTCATGTTGGGACGCGCTTCTGCATTTCTACACAAAGTACGCTATTCCAGCGAATGTCACCCATTGGTTGGTAGTCTCTCATGAAAATGGAAGGTTGTCCATTCATTCGTTGCCCGATATGGCCGTCGTCTATCAAATCAGTCGCTTCCCAAACTTAGCAGAGTTTTTGGGCGATCTGACCAGTGAAGAGGAAGAGAAAGAAAGGAAAGTGAAAGCTCATCAGGCTGCGAAAGAAGCTGCATCTACAGACGAAGAGCAGTCTACTAGCGAAACGCGGAAGTTATGCGAACGTGTTTTAGAAGCTCAGATTATTGGTTGGTTCTACCTAGTTATTCGATATACACCGTTTTCATAGGAATGGGGATCAATCAAGCACATCCCGTACTTATGGCGATTGTAGATGAGCAGGTTGCTATGTACGAAATTTTTCGAGCTAGAAACGATGTCGCCGGTATTGGTATCCCTACTTTTTGAATCCCACTACAGGTTTCAGGTCATCTTGGAATTGCTTTCCGGAAACTTCCACATGTGATTTGTCTCAAGACATCGCCTTTTCTTACACCTGATAATAAGCGAGCTCCAGTGAGTCAGCTGTGAA
Organism: Caenorhabditis panamensis; assembly: GCA_900883565.2. Taxonomy (NCBI): domain Eukaryota; kingdom Metazoa; phylum Nematoda; class Chromadorea; order Rhabditida; family Rhabditidae; genus Caenorhabditis; species Caenorhabditis panamensis. The sequence continues at coordinate 36,221 of LR538386.1, read as the reverse complement.
GGAACTTTATATTTCATTTCTGGCTCTTTCAGTTCGAAATCGAAATTGAGAATGGGAAACGATATCCTCTGATTCACTCGTTCGAACGTATTTCGACTGTGAATAATGGCGTCATGATTCTCGGAGCTGTTCCGACCCTGGTGTTGTTTGGAGCATGGGGAGGAGTTCGAACTCATCAAATGACGCTGGATGGACCAATCAAGTATGTGTGAGAATTACTCGTTTCGGAATGCTTCAAAAGTTAGGCAGGCGTGTGCACGCCTTACACGTTCCAATAGTAACCCCAAGTCCCGAAAACTCGTTCGATTTTACGGTTCTTTTTCTACCAGCACCCGTAATTTTTCCCCCGTGTCCGTACAAAAATGTTTTTTTTGGGCGTGTCTGTTGTTTTTGCCTATTTTTCTCAAGCAAGAACAGCAGACTCCTTTTCATACAGACAAGTTTGCGAACAATGAAAGTGTCGTTTTCAGAGCGTTCACACCGTTCAACAATGAAAACGTTCAGCATGGCTTCGTGTACATTACTCAGAAGACATCTGAACTACGAATCGCTCGGCTGCACCCGGATTTCGATTATGAACTGCCATATCCTGTCAAGAAAATCGAAGTTGGCAAAACAGTTCATCATGTTCGCTATTTGATGAACTCTGACGTTTACGCTGTGATTTCGTCTGTTCCCAAACCGAGTAACAAAATTTGGGTTGTTATGAACGACGACAAGCAAGAGGAGGTTCATGAAAAAGATGAAAATTTTGTGCTCCCTGCTCCTCCGAAATATACTCTGAACGTAAGTAATATTATTTGCTACCTTGTTGGAAATGGGATCGTTTTGAAAATCATTGACGTTTCAGCTGTTCTCTTCTCAAAACTGGAAAGCAGTCCCTAACACAGAATTTGTTTTTGATGACATGGAAGCCGTGACAGCCTGCGAAGATGTTGCTTTGAAGTATGACTAAATCTGCGTCACGTTTGTAATCAAAGCTTACTTCCAGGTCAGAATCTACTATGAGCGGACTCGAAACATATTTAGTAATGGGAACAGTTAACAACTATGGTGAAGAAGTATTGGTACGTGGAAGGATTATTTTGTGTGAAGTTATCGAAGTTGTACCGGAACCCGATCAACCTACTTCGAACAAAAAGATCAAAGTAAGAGTAATTCGAAGGATTATTCGTTCCACTACAAGTTTCAGGTGCTCTTTAATAAAGAACAGAAAGGACCGGTGACAGGACTGTGTGCAATCAACGGACTGCTTCTTAGTGGAATGGGGCAAAAGGTTCCATTTGTTCAGTATGAAAATCTAACAAATAAGCTAATACTGCAGGTGTTCATTTGGCAGTTCAAGGACAATGATCTGATGGGTTTATCTTTCCTAGATATGCACTATTATGTGTACCAGCTTCACTCTATTCGTACAGTTGCGCTGGCATGCGATGCTAAGGAGAGCATGTCTCTGATCCGGTTTCAGGTTTTTACGCTTAATCCCAGTCAAAATAAATGTTTGTCTACATGTAGGAGGAGAATAAAGCTATGTCGATCGCGTCACGGGACGACAGGAGAATTGCTCAACCGCCAATGGCTTCACAGTTTGTTGTTGATGGTACCAAACTAGGATTCGTTCTTTCTGATGAAACTGGAAACATTACTTTGTTCAATTATCTTCCTGAAGAGCCCGAATCTAATGGAGGGGAACGTCTCACTGTTCGCGCAGCTTTGAATATCGGAACAAATGTGAACGCCTTTCTCAGACTCAAAGGTATTCATTCGCAGTTTTTACATAGGGCCATTCAGTCATCGTTTTTCGGTTATAGGGCATACATCCCTGATTAGTTCAATATCTGATGAGGAAAAAGACGCCATTCAGCAGAGAATGACCACACTGTTCGCCTCACTTGATGGATCATTCGGATTTGTGAGACCTTTGGCAGAAAAGTCATATCGGTTAATATAATTGGTTATGCTTTTCTCTAAATATCATGAAATTACAGGAGACTTCATTTTTTGCAAACTTTCATCGGTAGTGTGGCTCCACAAATCGCTGGCTTGCATATAAAAGGTGCGAGATCGGCAAAGCCATCGCAACCAACAGTAAATGCACGAAACGCACGGAACATGATCGACGGAGATGTTGTCGAGCAATACCTACACTTATCCACATACGATAAGCAAGATCTTGCTCGCCGTCTAGGCGTCGGTCGGTTAGTTCATCTCAAAATAATAATCAAGCTTTATAATAGTTGTGCATCTTTTCCAGATATCACATTATGGATGATCTCATGCAGCTGCGTAGAATGGCATTCTACTACTAAACGTTTTCATAATAGTATAAACTTCATTATTTTTTGAAAAGATGTCAGTCATCTCGAGATTAATCATTAACGGGTATTATGTGATTTTCTGCGGTTGGAAATTGAGAGACCTCGTCACCACCACAACGATTCAGAATGAAATGTCTCGGAACTCGAATACACCATATTGCGAAACACGATAATTGAGAACCCAGCTTTTGAGATATCTTTAAAAAAAGAAAAAATTCGCATGACCTAATTGTCACCTGCTCACACCCTGCAGTCGAATAATCTGCGCTCCGGTTTTCAAGGCCACTTAAATATCAGTTCATTTCAGAAGCTACTGTATTATTCAAAAAACGGCGGCCGCGTAGCTGGCCTAGAAAACTCACTCCACGGCCACGAGTGGGTCTCGCAACGAAATAGCGTGCAAAACTGAGAGACGCAGACAGAATTTGTTGCGGCAGACGACGAGAGTAAAACTCGGCCAGCTACGAGGCCGCCGTTTTTTGAATAATACGGGTTTTCACAAATTTTGGCACAGATGCATGGGAGCGCTAATTCACACCAGTGCTGGGCGGCCGGCGACAGCGAACCAGCGAAAAACCCGACAATTTGTCGAGTTATTGAATATTCGGCAGTAATCGTTCAAATTTTCCAATAATTTGACAAGCCTTCGCTCGCACTTCGTGGGATTTTGAATTTTTTGATATTTAAAGAAACTTTTATCCGTTTTAAAATCGCGCTTTGGCGAATGTGCGCGCTCTCTGCCCTGTGAATCTACACCAAATTTCGCGGTTTTCGAGTGTTACCGTAACCCGACAACTTTCTTCTTTCTTGCGGAGGGAGTGAACTCAAAGAATGAGTAATTTTTTAAAAGATGTAGAATTCTCCCTAGATTACGGAAAAATAAGAGAAAAGTTCTCGTCGTCTCATGATTTTTCTACTAATTTTTGAAAACTCGCGAAAGGTCCCAGTTTTAGCCGGGGACTAGTATTTCAAACTATCGTTTTCCGCGTCAAATTGCTTCATATGGATGAATACCTTGCACTTTGAGTTGTTTTCCCTGCGAAACGCAGCGAAGAAAATCCCAGTGGAAAGAAACTCAACATTTGAAGGGGAACGGGTATAAATACCCAACCCAGATAATTCGTCGAACCAAGAGACATTTTAGACAGAGTAAGCCGAGAAATTTCTCAAGGTTCAATTTTTGTGTAAAAAACCGAAAATGTTAGAAATAGAGTACCTTTGATGTGCTTGTTTGCTTGTTTGAGTTGGTACTTTTTCTGTTGAATTTGATATCTTTTTTTTCTCGATTCGGTCTCTCGGTTCGTTATAGCCGTCTCATGTACCACGCGATCCGAGGACATTTCCGGACATTAAAAGTGTGGACGGCTTTATCTACAAATAGTCGTTAAATTCAGAAACTGCGATCTAGAAGAGGGCGATCACATCCCACAACTGATTGTTTTGTGTTTTACGTGCAATACTATAGTTCTGCCAAACATCTCCGCAGAACTTTCCATATATGGATATTATAGAGACAGACGAAACCGATTTTCAAGCAGAAAATATGAAGTTTCATGGAAAAGAGTCTAAAAATCTGGGAAATCGGTTAATTTAAGAAGCTCTCGTATTTCTTCTCATCAGCCTCGCTTTTCCTACCTTAGTGAATGGTGGCCGATGTTTTCAAAACTTTCCGCTGGACGTGGACCGCGCGTTGGTTAGGCCTCAATAGCTCGAGACTCTGCCAACCTAAATAATTCTTTCTCGATTTTTTTCCGATTATTTCCAAAAAAAAGCTGCTGCCTTCAATTTTATAGACCATTTTCTTCAATTTTCATCAATAGTTTTTTTAAAATTTTTGTGCAGTTCAGCCTTCGGGCACCCGATTTTCTTCCATCGAGAAAGTATTTTGTTATTTCTATCATTAAAACTAGTTCTCATTGGCCTTGCGCCTTCAAATGTTGCAGTGTTTTGGTATTTTTCAGAAACTCCATTGGATTTATTAGGATATTTCTGTCGAAATTCGCTGAGTTGCGCGGCGATGCAGCGAAGAAGTGCCTAACGTTTTGTTACTAATCCAATGATAAATTTTTAGGAGATCCTCGTGAACCTACTCCGCTGGTTCTAATGAATCCGGAACTTCGTGTACGACAGCTGCGATACGCTGCCAACATTGAAGCTACTCTAATGGTTCCTCTTCACCGGTTTGGTTAGTTTTGGAGTTTTCTCGATTATCGCTTTTCAGGTACTACGAAGTTCTACTAGACTTGTCAGTGATGGGTTTAGAATATTTGAAAGCCTTGAAGCTTGAGAGAGCTTTCATTATTTTCAAAAGGATCGAATATTTTATTTTTCATCGATTAAGCGATCATCCAGGTGCTAAATCGTTTTCATCTGAAGCAAAAACAAAAATTATGGGACGGCTTCCCATGATTATGTATGTTGTGAGTATCCACCCAACTATACATTCATGCTCAGTGATGTTTTTCGCAGGCCCAACAGATAATTGTTGATTTCATCATGCCAGTTTATGAACGTCAGGCAGCCTACTTCCGCTATGAAGAGCTACAACGTCGTCTTAGTATTGTGGTATGAAGGTAATAGTTGTTCGAAAAATATACAGTTCCCGTCAGAATCCGACTGCTTGGAATGCAATAATGATAGAAGCCGCTAGAAGAGAGTTGGAATTCTATACGGAAGCTGAAAAAATATCTACACGTTTTGGTGGGTAGAAAAATTATTTTTTCGCTTATTTGCGATGAGCAATCTCTAATTTTAGGTGTCGAGCTGTCGAGTTTTCTTCCAAGAGAAATAACACCAGATGATAACCACCCTTCAAACTACCCTCCACGTACTTTTCCTGCGAAACATTTCTCAAAGATCCATCAACCTGACGAAGAGATCTCATCCCAGACTGCCCTAAGTCTTGCCATTAATTCCATGAATTCAACAGCGGAATCAATTACAATAAGCGGAGATCAACCAATAGAAACTCTTGTTCAAAACATCAATTCAATGATGAATAATGCCTTACTCAACTTTTTCACAGCATGCCAAAGTCATGCCTCCAGGTAAACAAATCTAAAGAATACATTCATGTTGTTCAGGTGCTCTGATACCGCCGATATTCCGGGATGCAGCGTTACTGAGCCGTCTTTCAACCAGCTTATCGAAGTTAACCACCATCTTTCAACTACCGTGCTAGAGATGCCACAGAATGATGTCACAGATACTAGACACAGTTACTCACCTCGTGTCGATCATATGTACAGAATGCCCTCGGAACTACCCGGGAACATTCATGATGTAAAAACGCTAAATGATGACCGAAATCCATTAGAGTATAATCCGTCGTACAGCGTTGGGACGTACATCAGTTTTTTGACCCAAACTTACGAAACTAACACTTCTTCCGCAACGGGTTACCGTGTTAAGCAACTTTCCCACGATCAGAAGCCGTCACCAAGCACTGCCGCATACATGCTGCAATTGCAGCCGATACGACAAAGCCTCAAACCCAGCAATGCCAAATCATTTAGTCAAACTATAATTTTGGATAATTCTATTTGTTCGACTTCAGCCATCATCCCAGAACCTGATCCTGGACCTCCAAGAGGTATACCTCCAACCGTCCCTCTCGTCAATGAAGAACCAGATCATAAAAATTGGGGGGTTTGGGCCAAAAGGGGGACGGCTTTCGGCCCAGACGGAATGGGTAGTTTGGGAGTCCTATCTGATTTGGAACGGGCGCGAGAAGTTCTTGATTCTGTTCCCCCCATGCCGCATTATCCCCAACAAGTGGATATTGAATCAGCACCGTGTTCTACGAAAGACAACAAAGTTAGTATATCGGGAACTTCGAACAACTCTGGAAGTGCAATCACTGGTGAATCTGTGCAAGAAACTGCTAGAAAACGATTAAGTGACAATTCAGGATTTATGGGAAACAATAAAAAGGTGAGCAGATGACGGTAAGCGTGTGTACGCGGCCTAATTTTTTCAACTGATTTTCGATTTTGCATGAAAAAATTTTTTAATGCTAATTTTTAGTACTAGGTAGTAAGGTTTATTTGAAGGACTTGTGCCTCTTATACAAATAAGTACAAATAGTAAGTTTAATAAATAGGCGGGGTCAATGATAGAAAGGGTTCAAAATTATAATTGTCAATAATACATTTAAAGTATGATGAAGAGGGTAATTGAGGGAAACATGTGATGTTGAGTGAGTTCCAGGCACGGATACTCCGATTAGTGATAAATTGAGAAGTAACTTTAGTCTTATTGCTGACATTCGATTCGATATAATACGGGTGTCTTCTAAGTTTAGGTACAGTGAAAAGAGTTAGGAACTTTGAGTGTGGGATAAGAATCTCCTTTGAGACAATTAGCTTATACAAGAAAACTAGGTCGGATTTGAGTCGACGAATTTCAAGGCTTTCTAGATTACAGAATAAGAGAGATTGAAAATAGGAACAGTATTCGATGTTGAATTTCTTAAAGGATCGGAAAACAAATGACTTCTGGAAAGCTTTACTAAAAATGACTTTGAGCCAGCCTAACTGGGTCAAATGGACTCGAGGACAAAAGTTGTTAGTGGATTCATACATTTGAACTAAGGACTTTCGAATGGTATATTTAGGTCTCATCTCTATGCCCGATGGTAACCAAAGCACTCTGACTGATTAAATAAAATTCACGTGGCGTCTTTTTGTCTGTTTTTGTGTATATATATCTCTGTGTGTCCGTCCTTCCGCCCGTCCACGTTTTTGATCTACGTGACCCCACGGTGAACGGTTCACTACGTCTCAGTTGTAAAATTTTGAAAACATCGGCCACCAATCAGCGAGTTGCAAGAGGCGGAGCGAACAACGCTGATTGGCTAGAAAAAATGTTCGGCCGCCGGCGCCTAGGCCATTAGGTGCTAGGCCACTACTTTTCGCCATGTTCATCCGTTTTTTTAAGTGCCACAGCCTATTTTTTTTTTACAAATTTTTTTGATAAAATAATAGATTTTTAAATTTTAAAAAAATTGTATTGATTAGTTTTGCACTTTTTCAGTCAAATTCTTGAATAAACAGGCTTTGAACGACGGGGACCGAGTTCTGACGTGGGTGGGCGGAGTCTGGCCTAGGAATTGAGGGTCTAGAAACCGCTGGCCGAGGTAGTGAACCGCGCGCCGTGGACCCGTATCGCACCTGGAAGAGCTGCTGCAAATCGCGCGGGCACGGGTCTCGCACGGACTTTCGCTGTCTGCGCCTCTCATCATTGCACACTCTCTCGCCCCGCTACTCTTCGAGACCACGTGGCCGCGCAAATTCCAGCGGATCTTCCAGACGCGAGACGGCCATTTTACCGATAATATTCACGTCTAAAAAGGGGGAACGGACGCCGTAGGCGGCCCACCTGTGATGGCGTAGCCGGCACCAGCCAAATCCACCTAGGCATGTTCAAACCAAGACTCCGACTAATATGAATATATTTCAGGTGTATTTGCCTGGAAACACCGGGGAGCGCTGAATTGAAGTTTTGGTTTTCGTGTGTTTGTATCTTTCGTTTTGATCTTCATCATGAATCATCACATTCTCCTAAATTGGGTCATTGGTTTTGGTCAGTAGAGCTTTTTTTTCAATTTATATTAAACGTCTACTGTGTATTTTCGGCATTTTATAATATGAAGTATTTAAGCATATTTACTTGTTCAATCGTGTATTTTAGCTCTTGCCGTCCCCCCTTGTTCGGCTGAATACCAGTTTTTGAAAAATTCTGATTTCGTTCTTCATTTCTTTCCGATGAATTTCAGATGGAAACCAGACGCTCGAAACGTATCAAACTTCAGCAGGATGGTGCAGATCATGGCAACCCAGAAAAGAAGAGAGGAAAGAGCCTTGTAGACGCCCCAGCGTCCAGCAGGCCATCTCTGAATCCAAGCTCTGCGGTGGCATCGACAGATAAAGTCAATGCATCCCATTCATCCGTTCCTAAACCGATATTTTCATCCAATTTATCTGATGCTTCCAAATCGGAATCAAACAATCGTGCGTTTTACAGTTTTACTTTAAAATGTCTTATTCTTATTTTGTGAAGTTTCATGATTTTCAGACCGTCCTCGTCGGACAAATGTTGCTGGTTGTAGAGAAAGTGTACGTCAGAGCAGAGATTTTTCGTTCTCTTCTTCATCTTCATCTCCCGAGGATTCCGATGATTTCAATGATGATGAGCACATTCGGAACATTGTAACAAAAAAATCAGCCAGAATGAGAGCGAAAAGATCTGCTAGCGGGATTTCTTTCCCAGAACGTGTCGCAAATGAGTCACCGTCTTCGTCTTCATCTGACAATTTCGAATCCACTTCGAGTGATGAGCAGGACCGGAAAAATGTGTCCAAGAAGAAGAGTCGAACAATGTCTGCTTTCAGGAAACAAAGCAAAACGAAATCAAAAACGCAAAAAGATAGCGGAGACATTAACTGTAATGTTTTCTAGCAATTATGAATTAGTTCTGTGTATATATGTTTAACTATTTTGCAGGGCCAAAATGTCGAAAATCGTCGATCGCCCGGAAAACTGGAAATCCATCTGGTAGCCAGGTTGTGAAAAGCAGCCTTCGAATTGCATCGAAACTCAAGCCTCAGCAGCCCTGGAAAAAAAATATAGCTGGTTATGAGGCTGACCGTCAGTTTGCTAAAGGGGAGAGAAGAATGGCAGAATACCGTATCGTTGCTGAATCTTTCTCTCGTGGAAAGGTTGTGGAAGTGAGCTACGATGAGTGCTTTAAGGTGAGAATGCATAGGTAACTAAGATATTCTGAAACTCCAATTCATAGGTGCACGAAGAAATGAAGAAGGCTTATCACGAAGGGCGCAAAATAATTGAAGCAATCGAGAAAAAAGAAAAAGCTACTATGAATGATGAGCGAGGATCTTCATCTGAAGACGAATGGGGGGAAATCGAAAATTTTCATCCAACTATTGATGATAACATCGAAGTTGCTTTAGAAAAAGGCGAAGACGGTATCGAAAAAGATTGGTGGGTAGTCTACTTGAGGCAAGAAGTTAACAAAAGAATTCGCGACATGTGGGAAAACACTCATAAGGTAAATTTTTTTAGAAAAAAATGCTGAGTTACACCAAATCGAACAGTATTATTCACCACCCTTCGCACTTAGCGTCATTCTTTTGTTTTTATTATCGTGCCTGTTCTTTCCCGGTTCTCAAGTTCGGGCGTTTTTTATATATGCTTATGATAGTAACATTCTACGAACGTAAAAACGACTGGCAATGATTATTTCAAATAAAACATGGTAAAAAATAGTTTGTTTTGTAGTAATCCAGCATTCACTCAATTTATCAAAAAAAAAATTATCCATGAACTATTTTTAAGGTACATATAATGTGTTTCCTGGCTCATCTCAAGTTTGTGGTCAGAATTTCGCTCGATGAATCGTTGATTCCATCTCTTATGCTTTCTCAAGTTCCAAATGGGTACCTCCGTTTCGTCGGAAAAACGATTCCAATGGATGTGATGCAAAAACTGGTTTCATGGTACAGAGATGCCTTTCGACCAATTGATCGCTCCATTGTCCAGACAACAGCGGCGAGAGAGAACTCGGAAGAGCATTCTGCTAGATTTCTAGGAACCAACAGGTACTACATAGTAAGACAAGTGTCAGATTTTTCAGAATTTTGTTCTTCGTGTTGCTCCCAGTTTTCATTTATTGTTTTACAGACTCTTACGCCTAATCGACCTGAAATCTTTTGAAACTGATTTGGACCGGGCTACTGTAAGTGATAGCTCCCCTTTTTTATAATTTATTCATGATGTTTCAGCTGTTTTTTTGTCTACTCTCCGGAATGGAAGCCATTGCGAGAATTTGTGTTAATTCACGTGTCATCGGTAGGAAATGGGAAGAGAATAATCAAGCGTCTGTCAAAGAAGAGCTGGAACAAAAAAATCGCATGTTTATCACGACAAGCTCGGAAATATCCACTGGAGAGCAAGAAGTAAACAAAAAGGCTACGAAAAAAAAGACAGCTGAACTTCCCGAAGAAAGAAATTATTGGGTTGAATACTGGACTCCGCTCGAAAAAAAATGGATATGTAAGTAAAGCTGCAAATTTTTCAGAAGTGAATATGTTAGAAACGTTTCAATTAGCTACTGACCAGTATTTACCACTAAGTTATGTTACCTGTCGTCTACCAGTTTCACCAAGCCACAGCGTTTAACTGACTAGTCTCGAAAATTAAAACTACGGTATTTATCAACAATAACCGCGAACAATTCGGAGGGCGGTGGTAAATTAGCTGCACCGATTCACGTATCAGGCATTTTTCAAAAGCTTATATAGAAGTGTAATCAAATTCAGCTTCTAGAAACGACCCATTGCTATATTTCCTTCAGGCGTCGATCTATTGCATAAGACTATTGATAAACCGTTGTCCATTCACGAAAGTTCTGCTAAACCGATGTCTTATGTTTTTGCTGTTGATAACCGTAAGACTTTTTCCGACCTTCTTTGTCAAAAAATCATTGCAGAAAAAGGAATTTGTGATGTTACCCAACGATACGCTCCTGATTTTGTGAAGCAGGAGTTCCGCAGGCGTCGTACAGATACGAAGTGGATTCATGAGACACTGAATCTTCCGTTGTTTTTAGCTGACGAATGTAGAAAAAAGTGCGAGAAAATGCAGATGCACGAAGAGCTTATCAACCGACCTCTTCCAACCACCATGTCAGAGTTCAAGAATCATCCACTGTGAGTAGATTCCCAGAAGCACAAAAAATCACACAATCACTATTTAGTTATGTTCTCGAAAAAGATTTGCTCAAATTCGAAGCAATATATCCTCCACCTAATAAGCAGAAACCAATAGGCCATATTAGAGGCCATAAAGTGTTTCCTCGCTCGACTGTTTTCACATTACAAGGAGAAAACAATTGGCTTAAATTGGCACGCAGCGTGAAAATTGGGGAGACTCCATACAAAGTTGTCAAGGCTCGACCCAATTTGAAAGTTCCTGTTGAAGAGAGAGTTGATCAGTTCCTCAATGTATTTGGTTTTTGGCAGACAGAGCCTTACAGAAGACCACCACTTCTGCTTGTAGTGTAAACGTTTCACAGATTGAGAAACAAATATTTTTCAGGGTAAAATTCCGTGCAACCAATATGGTAATGTGTATATGTTCAACGAGAACATGTGTCCACTTCAATGCGTTCATCTGAAACTAACAGGACTCGTTCAAATAGCCAGAAAACTGGACAAGCAATGTGTTCCGGCTGTAGTTGGATGGGCGTTCGATGGCGGGTGGACACATCCTGTGTAAGAATTTTATTTGAAAAATTTTTTTTATTCAAAAAAATTATTAATATAAATCGCTGCTCCGGTTACATCCTGCCTAGTCGGATGTGTTCTTTTACGTAAGACTTTTTCACCGCTCTCTGTTAGAAGTACTTCTATTATGTAAATACACTCCGGTCTCAAATAAACTGTTTTTGTTGTTTCTAGGATTGATGGAGCTATTGTGTTGGAAAAGGATGCGGAAGTTTTCCGAAGAGAGTGGCGAAAAATTGAAACAGGAAGAGTCGACAGAGAAGAAAAGGTGATATTTCGTGAAACAGGTTATTCTGCAATATATGAATACTTTTAAGAGACGAGTTGATCGAGTAAATGAAAACTGGAGAAAGTTGATCAAGGGGATCGTACGAGCATCTCACATTAAGAAACAGTTCAAATCGAACAACACAATGAAGTTTGTGGAGAAAACATCTCGTATAGGTGGTGTCCAATCGGAAGCCGGAGACAGATCGCTGGTTGTTGAAAACAGCGTCAGTCTCATCCCTCTCGAAGGATTCACTCTTGATGATTTCATGACCAAGAAAACTAATTTCAACAAAAGGGCCTAAGTTATAATTCACTGTGTTTGAGTACACTGTTCGATTTGAAATAATGGTAGCGTGGTTAAATGAATAAAGCAAGATCTTCGTTCCGTTTTTTTCAATTGTACTCTGCGGTCTTGTCCGTCCTGCTATTTAGAATCAAAAACAACACAAAAGCTTAGCCGACTTCTATTCCTGATTGCTTTCTCCTTTCTACTGGTAGCGAAGAAAGATAATAAATGGATTCTTGAATGTTTTCAGACAACGATCAGGATATCTACCCGCGTTTGATGTCATCGAACCCTAGCTGGTGGCCATATCGACTTACTATAGAAGAAGCACTGAAAAAATCGTTAGTTCTTGTCGTCGGAGTAATTGTAGGCGCGAATGCTATCGAATATATCTGGAAACCTATGGAAAAATATGAAACTGAACTCGATCAAGGAAAACTTCACTTGCTCCAAAAGTATAAGCAAATCCATGACTCTCGAAAGAAAAATGGAAAGGATATCGGTCAATGATAACTCTTCTGATAATGAGCTCGGAGTCCCCGTGAATGAGTTCAGGATGGTGTTCAAAAAATTCAAAAAGAGAGTCCCGCCACCAGACCTTTCGGACGTTATCGGTAAATGAACCGCAATAATCAAACAGACAACTTAGTTCAGATGTGAAATGCTCGAAATTAGTAGAATCACGTTTCGTGTTCGATCAGAACAGTTTACAGGAGCATCACCGCATTGCTGCAGATGCCTTAGGTATGTATATATTATCATTTTGTAATAATTATAATGACTTTTGCAAAAAAATTCTTCAGGTCTCACTGATCCTGCGAAATGGGTTGTTTACACTTTTGCTGATCGGCCCGGCCTGTATATTCTACCGAATATTCTACAACGAGAAAAATCCGTTGATTGGCTCTCGCGCGTCATTCAGTATTCGATGCCTCCAAGTACAACTAATTTAACCATTCATGGTCAGAGCTTAGCAGAGTAACCAACTTCTCGAAGATCTCATTTCAATCTGGAATTTTTAGCGATCCGGAACTCCTTAATAACAAACTACGATGGACAACATTGGGAATTGAGTACGATTGGGATACTAAAGAATATCCATTATTTGGAAGAATGTTACCCGAAGAACTAAAAAGTCTGGGAAACGTAGGTGACGTGCCATGTGAAGTGCCCTCCCCTACTGCGCCGCGCCAGCTCTAAGAAACGATCCGATCCTTACTAATATTAAAGGGGTAGTCCGGTAATTTTTTCGTTGTCGAGATTTTTACAGATTTGGAATCAGCGTATCAAAATACCCGGGGTCCCAGTTGAACATTTTTCATGAATTTGAGTTCTAGTGCCTGAAAACAGGGCTCAAAGTGCGGGTTTTGGGCTCCTCGTCGTGCAGTTTCACCGGTCTGCCGTTGATTTTTCACGCGACTTTTTCCTTGTCGTGCAGTTGATTTTCTCGTCGTGCACGCGGAAATCCTCAAATTTCCAATAAAAACGTGAACTTCAGGCAGCTGCCTCCTTTCTGTTCTCTTGGAAAGTTCACGTTTTTACTGGAAATTTGAGGATTTCCGCGTGCACGACGAGAAAATCAACTGCACGACAAGGAAAAAGTCGCGTGAAAAATCAACGGCAGACCGGTGAAACTGCACGACGAGGAGCCCAAAACCCGCACTTTGAGCCCTGTTTTCAGGCACTAGAACTCAAATTCATGAAAAATGTTCAACTGGGACCCCGGGTATTTTGATACGCTGATTCCAAATCTGTAAAAATCTCGACAACGAAAAAATTACCGGACTACCCCTTTAAACGACAAATTCTGTGTGTCTGTCTGTCTGTTTGTTTGTTTGTCTGTATGTCCGCCGTAGGATCTTAGAGATGGCTGGACCGTTTTGTTCCAGATTTTCTGGGAAGGTCCGGAATTTCCGCCTGATGATGCACGACCAATTTTCAAACAGAAAAAATTAGCTTGGCGCCCTCGGGTGCCGAAAATCTGTTTTTCAACGGCGTTTTTGCTTCTTCATTTCTAAAAACGCGAGGTCGGACACGTCTAATTTTCAAATTTCTTCTTTTTCGACGTGAAAAAAGGGAATACAGTAAAACACATGAAGTGAGAGGCGGCTCAAGCCGGCGCAGCCCGGCTGGTATTCTTGTAATCTAATCAGATTAGGATTCAAAATTTTTTCGAAAATTGCTTTAGGCGTTAACTGACGCGCACAATTTTTGCGTCATTAATTTCTTACCATTTTTTCATGTTCCGGTTTCAAAATATTTGAATTGAAAGTTAGGAGCTACATTTCGACTGACAACGATTTCACTGATTTACAGCTAATCTCCAACTCGTTGGAACTTGGTGCCATGCGACCAGATGCAGCCATTGTGAACTTTTACCCACCTAAATCCACATTATCACCTCACGTAGACAAGTGCGTTACGGTTTACTAAATGGCTATTGATTTTTTTTTCAGATCTGAACGATCTGATGCTCCTCTAGTCTCTTTATCTCTTGGACAAGATGCTATATACCTATCGGGTGGCACAACGCTTTCCGAATCGCCGATACCATTATGGCTGCGTAATGGTGATGTGTTAGTAATGCATGGAAAACAGAGGCTGGTGTATCACGCAATTCCCTGTATTGCTACAGCATCGCCTGAGTCACTTTTCGGCCCACAAGACTCTTCTTTTCTAGCTAGGTATTTGAATTCGAGTAGAGTGAACGTTACTATAAGACAAGTTCATCAATAACGTAACAATAGATATCCATTGCTATATCGAATGTACTGAGTGCTTCAGAGCGTTTTATGCAACATTATTTATTTCCCGAAAAAAGGCTAAAAAAGTTTTTTCAAGATGGCCGTTGTGAAATTGATCGTTGAATGAAAAGATAATTGAATAAACTTCTTCAAACATTTCTGTTCATACATAAATCATCTTTTCCCGAGTCCTTTATAATATGGGAAAAATCTTTGACGACGGAATTTTTCGACAGGAGAGCCTAGAACTGGAAATATTAGGTTTCACAACCAGTTTTTACTCACGCAGGACTCTAAAACTAGCCTCCGTTTTTGATAGCGACTCGGATGGTGAAGATATGCTGAAAAAATCATTAATTTTGAAGCTTTCCAATAATATCTTCGCAGTTCAACAATGTTTTATGGTGAACACATCCTCTTTTACACAGCATGTAACTGATATGATGATAAACTTGAGCATCTTAGAACTTTACGAAATTATTGTATTAGGTGCTAAATTTTAAATGCTGGAATGACTTATTTGCTGAGTTACCTGCCGACGCCAACATAGTTCCATGAATCTTGTTCTGATTGAGACCTCCCTGCCTGCAGGTGTTGTTCGGTGCAATAAAGAAGTAGAAGGACAATGATGACCTTTTGAATCATCTCAGATATCTGATGTGGGCAATAGCTACTTCACTACCAATTATTTTCACTACCGTTGTTCTTCACTCCTTTTTTGGTCCCATCTGATACTTCACTACCAGAATACAGTTCTGATTTTTCATTAGAAGTATTTTTCACTATAGTGAGGTATACCTTTGAGGTCCTATATAATTTTTCACTACCAACATTAGTATTTATTTTATTTTTCAAAAAGAGAGTCTAGGTCGAACTGGAATCGAGAATGGGTGGGGAATTTTTAGAACATCAAAAAGTGTTTTATTTCTTTTTCCGGTTCAATAGAAGGAAGCTGGGACTATGTTTTGAAACACTTGGATTTTCCATACACCGTAAAGTATCACGGATTCAGGAAGTGGACTCAAAATGTCTATTTCAACGTGTAAAGTCAAAATTGGAAGACAGTCACAAAGGCGTGCACGGAGAAAACTTGCAAAGGAACTACAAAAAGTAGGACTAACTGTACCATTGGCGTTTTTTCTATAACCCCACTCAGTACGATATCTTTCTTGAGAACCAGTTCCTGAAACAGAAAACACAAGCGCACGATTCAGGTTCAACTGGTTTAAAGACTATCTGCCTGCCACCCATGTTCAACTCCAGTTAGGCCTAGACTCTCTTTCAGAAAAATTCCTTAGTTGGTAGTGAAAAATACCATCGAGGAAAAATCAAATCTGTATTCTGATAAATAATGGAAAGTCATGGTAGTGAAGAATTAGATAGGACCAAAAATGGAGTGAAAAATAACTGTAGTGGGAAATAATTGGTAGTGAAAAATGTTGGGAGTGAAGTAGCTAATGCCTCTGATCTGATTTTCTCACTCTGGAGGTGGTTACTGTGGTTCTCCTTTCAGTACGACTCCATATATGGTTTTCACTTTCTACCGATTTCACCGATTTTTCGGCAATAGATCATTCCCCCCCCCCCCCCCTTTTCTTTCACTCCAAGTTATCATTCACTACTTGTATCACTTCAAATATCCTTCAGTCCCTTGTTCCAGCTTTGTCTTTCACTCTCACTCCCAGCTTTGTCTTTCACTCTAATTTTCTTTCACTACCGAAATACGACTTCAGATTATATCATTCACTTCCTGTATCCTCCACTCCCTTTCTTACAGACTTTTTAATAATCATTCACTACTTTTTCCATTACAGTAATCATCACACTCTCAGCAGAGAACAGAACCTAGTTTTAGTCTCTTTTCAGTCTAAACAGCAAACTGGATCCCGCAACTTTCCAGATAACAAAACTATTATAGTCTTACTGTGCTAGGGTTAGAAATGGTTTTGACTAGGATGGGGTTCAACATCTGATATTCTGTATTCCCAACATCTAAAAGGGGTCAGTTAGATGAAACCAGCTCTCCGATCTTTTGAAACAGGAATAAGATCAAATGAAAAAAAAAAGGGGGGGGGGGGCAAGAGAACTTTTATAGGTTTGTCATCTGAAAAAGTTGAGGGATCCAGTTTGCTGTTTAAACTAAAACAGACTGAAACTAGGTTCTGTTGTCTGCTGAGAGCGTGAGGATTACTGTAACGAAAAAAATAGTGAATGATAAGTCTGTAAGAAAAAGAGTGAATGATATAATCCGATGTCGTCTTCAGGTAGTGAAAGATACAATAGCTATTAATAGCGGTCCAAAGTAAATAGCACTTGCTTTAAGGAAAAAAAATTATGAAAGTGTTGATATTCACGCGGTTTTGGCTTAGTCAAGTTCTGAAAATGACAGAAGGATGAAATGTGTCAAAACAAACTGAGCTTCTAACTAACGGGTCGTGGATAATTTTCTTCTCGTTTATCATATACTTCGGAAGAATATTCATGAGCTATTATAATAAATTTGAACAAAAATGCATACTTAAGATTGACGAGACTGAATGGATAAAAGGATGGAAAAAAAAATCATACAACTATGAGCAGCGCATATTACATGGAATCTTGGCATTCATTAGGGGCCGGACTTTTTGGTCCATACCCTCCTCCTCCTGGAGTGCAGATACAGAGAATGTCCTGAAAACTTCCATAAATTATGCAGAATCAAAAAGGTCTCTATATTGAGATAACCTCTTTCTCGACAGTGATGCACACTTTCGCGCCTAAATTCACTGTCCTTTCCCGTCTCGTGAGAAGGTTCAAGCCACGTTTACCATTTTCACCACCATTGAGCCCATACGGTTCGATGGAGCTGGAAGAATAATTTAATAAGTCAATGATTATAAGATAATCAATTGTACCGTCTTTCTGTCAGTAAGCTCAGTGTGAGTGGTCGGGTGAATTGAAGCTTCCTTATGACGCCATCGCCACCACAATACTTACCAAGACCTCCAGATTTCTCTCTAAGCTTCCATTCTCGAAGTACTACAGGGTAGCGACTTTCAAGAATTTCAGGATCCGTGATGCGAGTATTGGTCATGTGTGTGTGAACGCCACTTCTGCCATGAAAACCTTTTCCCGCACCAGCTCCTCCGGCTATGGTTTCGTAGTAGCCGCACGTATCATCGCCAAAAACTAAGTTATTCATGCACCCCTGACTAGCAGCAGAAACTTCGAAAGCTTTGAAGATTACATCACACAAGCGTTGACTTGTCAGAACATTGCCAGCAACAACAGGAGCTGTTGGCGACGGGGATAGAAGAGTGTTGTCAGGAATCAGAATTCGTATTGGTCTGAGGCACCCATTGTTCAGTGGAATATCTTTTCCTACGAGACAACGGAGGCAATACGTAATTGCTGACATCGTTACCGCGCGTGGAGCATTACAGGAACTGTATGATTCTGGGCCTGTACCTTCGAAATCAAAGACAGCGTTCCCCTGAAACCAGCTGACTTAAGGAAATAAATCTCACAGAGGTTTCAAAATAATTTCTCGAAGTCAGGACTAGGGGGCCCAATTTTGGCTTTTTGAAGGATCGTATATTTCTGAGTAAATTAACTATAGTTGTAACTAAGATAGCAATTAGTGGAAAAGAAAAAGGAGTGGAAAAGATGGTAGTTAAAAATTAATTGTCTAAGTATTTACCAAAGAGCTTTGGTAGTATAAGAAAAGGTAGTAAAGCATTTGCCCGGCTATAAGTGTTTGAGGACTTCAAGTTTCCTAATAACTTTTCAAAAGCTACAGTATTTGATAAAATGCTTAAATTTTAAAACTCAAGAATTTTATATTTTAAAACGTACAGTTTCAGGATCAATTTGAACTGTCAGCTTTATGATTGTTCCGTCATCCATGCAATCAGAACCAACAAGACGGTATGCACCAGTTTTTTCGAAGACTTTAGCACCCACCTATAAATACTCATCTATAAGTTTTCAAATATCAGGAGACAATTTCAACTGCCCCTGTTCACGAAGGGGTTTGGCGACTTGTACACGGGCAATAGCTACTTCACTCACAAAATATTTCACTACCGTTGTTCTTCACTCCTTTTTTGTCCCATCTAATTCTTCACTACCGTGATTCTTCAATACCACAATACAGTTCTGATTTTTCATCAGAGGTACTTTTCACTATAGTGAGGTATACCTTTGAGGTCCTATATCACATGTTCTCCGTAAGACTCGAGCAACGCGTGCCTTAGGGGCTAATTTCTTATTGGCGCTGTAGTACAGACCTTTACTAACCCCTATGCACAATTTTGGGTCATGAATCCTCCTTATCATGATTCCGTGGGTCCCCGAAGGGGGCCTTTTTCGAAAAAAAAAAATTTCACAGAAAAATGGCAAGGAGTCTTTAGAACATCAAAAAGTCTGAGTGAGTGAAGTAGTTATTGCCCACAAAGCTACAGTACTCAGCTTGAGTTGGCTGCTTTTTTTTATCCAATAACTCACGTTTTTCAACATTTCTCGAACATTAAATTCTGCAGTTTCTTGAATGTATTGCATATATGCATGAACGACGCTTAGTGAATACTCGTGTATTAATTCAGTTACGAGCGTCATTCCCTATAAACTTTTTTTTCAATACTATTTTCGAAAACTTGTGGAAAAAAAATCCACTGGAAAAAAAAATCCCATCTCACCTTTCGGTTTGCTGCAATCTGCGCATTCAAATCGGCAATATTGTCACTAATGTTGCGAGCAGCTGAACACCCAGGAACGCGGCCCGGAGCTTTTAACGCCTCGATAAGCTTTTCTTCTTGAAAAACTCCGTTGTCAACAAGTTTGAAAGATATGAAAGAAGCCCCTTCCTAAAATATTTTAGAAATTAAATGAGAAGTTATTTTGAAACCTGTTCAATGTGCGTAGCGTTTGGTGGCATACTTCCGGGAACAAGACCACCAATGTCAGCATGATGGCCTCGATTTGCAATAAAGAAAACCGGAGTGGAATAACCTTTGAAGAAAACCTAAATTTATCTTACTACGGAAAATAGTACTTGTTCTTACGGGGGTGATAACAGTGAAATCGGGTAAATGACATCCGCCTGCTTCCGGGTGGTTTGAAAGATAAACATCACCATCTTTTATGTTATCAAGCCCTCTATGTTCAATTTGGAATTTAACAGCATACTGCATCCCTCCAAGATGCACAGGAATATGTGGTGCATTGGCAATGAGTCCTCCATCTGGGGCAAACAAAGCACATGAAAAATCAAGACGCTCCTGCAATTTAAGGCTTGTCATGTTGGAAGAATGGACTGGTACATGTATGTCTTAGAATTTTGAAGATCAAGAGTAAAAATTGGAGAAAACATGGAAACAAACGGCAACCATCTACTGTATATCCAACCTTGATGTTCGTTGATATAGCAGTTCTTTGAAGAACCCTCCCCATTTGCTCAGCTATTGACATGAATCGGTTACTGAAAATGGCTAGACGAATCGGGTCAACCTGAAAATAAGTAGTTTGAAACGGTAGTGGATGCAGATTTTGCCTTGGTAGTTAAATCTTTGTGACATTTTTGTTCAATAATCATTTCAATGTTCCCATAGCGATTTATAGTGACAGTAGTGTTCGGTTCAACTATTATAGAACTATTTTTGTCTATGAGCAACGCTGGTCCTCGAATTTCATGCCCGGCGAGCATATCTTCCAGCAAATAGATTCCAGTTTCACAAAACTGTTTCTCGAAGTACACCATTGATGTGAAACTTTGCACCGGGGCCGTTCCATGTTCTGCGAAACAAATTTCTTTGTCAACCTGTCTTTTCGAATTAGCTCTGGATCGTATTCTCAAATCGTCAACAATAATTTTTCGGTCGTTGAGAACAAAACCGAACTCGCGAATATATTTCTCTTCGAAAAGGTGACCGAATTTTGATAATGAGTTGCTATCGGTGACATCGGATGCCACCATTATAGCTGTATCCGTTTTTTCGTATCGCATGTGCAAAAAAAAAGTGAATTCGATCTGAACATCGCAGAACCCTTGTTCAGTCAGTTTTTTAGCAGATTCGTTTTTAAGATGCATGAGTTGTTGTAATATGGGGACAAAGTTATCTGGAACTAGTTATAGTGAAGAAAAGCGGAAACTAGTCACCACCTTGACAATAAATGAAACCAGATGGTCGTTGATTTTCATCCACTACATCAGCTAATGATATTCCATATGCCGACAATAACGATGAGTACTTATGCAGGCGAACTTTGTTGACTCCTAAGACTTTTGCAACAGCGCAGGCATGTTGCCCTCCAGCTCCTCCAAAGCATGCGAGGACATGTGCAGAAGGATCAAAGCCACGTGACTGGAAAGTTGATCACGAATAGTCGAGTGCTCACACGGAAATAGACCAACCTGAGTTAACATTCTTATTGGTCTGCACATTTCCTCGTTAGCCACAGAAACAAAGCCAAGAGCAACCTGGAATTCTTTCGAGATCATAAGCTCAGCGAAACCGGCTTTGGTTAGTTACAGCTTTCTAAAAATTTATCACATTTTCCCGGCAACGTTTGTAAACTTGGAGACCACTCTGAGCTAATGAAAAATGCGGTAGAATGCTATGTTTCAAGGATCAATCGAAAACTAGACGGTGGAGCTGATGTCCATAAAAGTCAATGATTACTGTAGCTTATGATAACTGAGCTAATGATAAACTGTGTAGCAAATGATACAGGAGAGTCAATGACCTGAACCAACATAAAATAACCGAACCAATGAAAACTGGATTTTTAGAAGTTCTGTGTCAAGTAGGGATAATAGGAAAAAGTAAAAATAGTAAACTAAGTTCGATTCGCACTAACTTCTTCTACCGTGTACTGCTTGTGAAGAGTTTCCGAATCCTTCTTCATGAACTCGTTTATTTCTGTCGTAAGTTGTTCCATTTCTCTATACGCAGCCTCTTTGTCTAAGCATTGATCAGCATTAGGACCAAATATTTTCGGGAAGAACTGTGGTTGAATCCGACCGAGTATTAGGTTCGCATCAGTAACAGTTAGATATCTGAATAAAAAAATGAGGAATTTCTATAGTTTCACTCGAAAACCCGTTTTTTCGATAGCACACTGGTCCTGGGTGTGCGCCTGCTGATTCGGGACCAACAACAAATAAACCATTTCGAAAGAAAAGTCGAGATCCACCACCAGCAGCCACTGTGTGAATGTCAAGCTGTTAATGAATTCAAATACTGTATATAGATATACATCAGTCTAAAAACCTGTGGAGCCTGAATCGTGATGCCGGCTGTTGTTGATTCCATCACATGTTCCAAAAACCCAGAGTATCGACATACCTGATTGACTATGAATAACTTTGAAACTACTAAACGCTCACATCAGTTGATGTCCCACCCATGTCGAACCCAATAACCGGTGTACCATCATCTTTTTCATAAGCCGTTTTTGCAATTCCTACTACTCCACCGGCTGGACCACTCAGAATAGCTCTTGATCCATGAAATCTGAAAGAGTCGATGAGTGAGAACTACCGTCGAACTAAACTTTTCCATATCACACAAGCCTCCATCAGATTGCATAAAATCAACTCGAACAGAAGAGATATCAGAAAATCCTGCTCGGAACCCATCAAGATATTCCATAATTTTTGGAGTTAAGTATGCATCTGCGCACACAGTAAATCCTCTGGGAACGACTTTGATCATTGGCATAACTTCGTGAGACATGGAAACATATTGAAATCCACAACTTTTTGTTATTTTTGAGACTTCTATTTCATGAGTGGGATAACTGAACAGTTGATTATTCTAGACTGCAGAACTTTTTCTTACATGAAGCTATGCAAAAAAAGGATAGCAACGCTCTTAATATTTTTCTTTTTCATTTTCTCCAAGTCTCTTCTCAAATCAGCTTCATTAACCCGCTGTTCTACAACAATAGAGCATCCGTTCAATCCTATCTTGATATCATCTACATCAGTGGGCAGTTCCTTCGTTTGGTCGTAGATTCGAACCCGCTCGTTCACTTCGAAGACATCTTCATATAAGACATCCGGTATTTGAATATTCAAGTCAAAAATATTAGGTCGCGATTGGTTCCCAATGAAAAGAAGATCTTTGAAGCCTTTGGTTATTAGAAGCCCAACTCGTTCACCAGTTCGCTCGAGTAACGCATTTGTTGCTACAGTGGTTCCCATCCTGATCCATCCAATCTTATCTAAAAACGTATTTCCTTACTGAACCAGCTTCGAGTGTTTTTTTTTCAGATTTTTTAATAATATTGCTAATAGACAAAGTGGATCTAACTAAGTGTTCCAAGACTGTCGAACTTATAAATTTAGGATTCAGAAACCGAATTGATCGCGATGAATTGCTAAGTTTTTTGACTATCCGGTAGGATGTTTTATTCCCTGGTTTTTCTGACTTCCAGTCAAGGTTTTCGATACCATACTTGCAACTTTTTTTACAAGAGCCCTCGCTAATCTGTTTTGAGAAACCGATTGTGACGATGCGGAAGGTAGAACAATCAATACATTTCAAATTTTAACTGGTAGGCCGTAAAAAAACAGTAGGAAACGACTCATACTTTCGAACCTTGGAAGTCAAAAACCTAGACTAGTAGTGAAAAATCCTGACGGTAAGTATCACACATAGTCATGAAGTATCATATGTAAGTAGACATGATTCATAGACATGATTTACGTAGTCAAATTTCCTTAAAATAGTCGAAAAGATAGTCATTGAGCCTGGTAATCGAAAATCTAGTAAATTCAGTAACTCCTTTGAAAATACTTGTTAGTTTTACCTGTTGGGAGGGGTTCTCCACGTGGAATGGTACGACCTAATTCTTTCTCGAGAACTTTCCGGATAGCTTCAGTGGGTGCATCAGAATAGTTCACAGGATCAACAGACAGAATCTGGAACGGAAAACTTGGCGAAAATATATTGTAGAAAACACTACTTTCATTGTTTCTATTTCATTGTTAGACTTGAAAACCACGACATCAGTGAACGTGCCCCCACGGTCGATGGCAAACCCAAGTTTTCCAGTCTCCGCCATGTTTGAACGTTGTCAAAATAAACCTTAAAAGTAGATAGATGATAAATCAGCGCAGAAATATAAATGTTTATCAGAAACTCGTGTATCAATGTGTAAAGTTGGTCTATGAAGGTAAGGCGCAGACAGTCAGATGTCATATAAAACGCGATATCAGTACAGGGTCGTTCAGTTGCCGTCCTGTTCGTGTTCCAACTAGAAAAAATTCCAATAGGAAACATTTCTCACTTTCTTGGATTTTCCTGGTTTTTCCTGGCCAAATCATTTATCTCATAAAAATCCATCTCTTGCGAGCCGCAAAAGCGCTGCTTGACTTAAGTCCTTTGTTAGTTGAAGATGGATACTTGGAACGCTCTCTTCGTGGACCATGCCATAAGTTAGAACTTCTTCAGAGTTCAATTAAATTTTTTTCGGTTTTTCTTGTGTGAATATAGACTTGAAGAAGGGCAGTGAGAAACTTGCAAAGTGACAGAGAAACATTGGTGACTATGCCCAGCTGTGTGTTTTGTTGGTATTGAACAGCTCAATGTAAAAAATAAGGCAATAGCTACTTCACTCCCAAAATTTTTCACTACCAATTATTTTTCACTACAGGTATTTTTCACTACCGTTATTTTTCACTCCTTTTTTAGTCCTATCTACTTTTTCACTACCATGATTTTTCACTACAAAAATACAGATTTGATTTTTTATCAAAGGTATTTTTCACTACCGTTATTTTTCACTACCTTTGTGGTTCTATTTAATTTTTCACTACCAACTTTTGACTTTTATTTTTTTCTAAAAGAGAGTCTTGGCCGAATTGGAATTGAACATGGGTGGCAGAGTCTTTGAATCGTTCGAACCTGAAGCGTGCACATGTGTTTTCTGATTCAGGAACTGGTTTTCAAGAAAGCAATCGTACTGAGTGGGGGTGATCAAACACGCCAATGGTACAGTTAGGCCTGCTTTTAGTGGCTCCTTTCCAGGTTTTCACCATGAACGCCTTCGTGAATGTATTCCACTATTGAGTTTACATATTGACATGAGGCTACTTCCTGAATCCGTGATTCTCTACGATGTGGAGTCCACGTGTCTCAAAGCATAATCTCAGCTTCCTCCTATTGAACCAAAAAAAGAAATCAAACACTTTTTGATGTTCTAAAGACTCCCTGCCACCTATTCTCGATTCCAATTTGACCGATACTCTCTTTTAGAAAAAATTGAACACTAAAGTTGGTAGTGAAAAATTAAATAAAACCACTAAGGTAGTGAAAAATAACGGTAGTGAAAAATACCTTTGATGAAAAATGAAAATTGTGTTTCAGTAGTGAAGAATCATGGTAGTGAAAAAGTAGATAGGACTAAAAAAGGAGTGAAAAATAACGGTAGTGAAAAATACCCGTAGTGAAAAATAATTGGTAGTGAAAAATTTTGGGAGTGAAGTAGCTATTGCCAAAAAATAATAACTTTAGTTAGATATAAATAGTCTCAAAAAGGTAGTTTTACTCCTGGTGAATGGTCTAGTGGTTCCTGAAGGTACATGAGTCCGAAAATTGTTGTAACTCTGGTGGTTTCAGAATGGAACGTTACTTGCATGCGCATGTAAGTAACGTTCCATTCATTTGACATTTTTAAGCATGCATGCTTTAATAGTATCTGTGGAATTTTAAAATGTTTACAATCTATTCAGGTAGAATGAATCTCAAGTTGGTAGTTCAACGGTAATCAGACATAATTCATTACGATAAATCTGTTCAATGAAATAGAAGACACAATTTAGAGGTAAAAATCAAGCAATCTGCAGTTTTCAAAGACATAAACGATGATACGATCCGGTTTGCAAACCGATCAGCAAAATTGAATCAGGATCAGTCAAAGGATCAAGAGGGGAAGAAATACTCTGATTTTTTTTTAATTTCCCAACCAGCCGTTTCACATTGACCCGTAAACGGTTGATATATTAACTTTTGAAAGCTGATTGACCGGGCGTTTTGAGAATGACAGATTAGGGTACCAGTTCTGGACAATGGAACTTTTAGCAGACATAATATGAAAAAAAGTGAAATGTTCGCAAGAAAAGTTATTGCATGGGACGGAAAGTCATCCTAAGACAGACTGGAGCACTGGGGGCCAGTAGACAGCTGCGACGTTGATGATCAATCGAAGATCAGAATGATCGCATCCGATAATGCTTCGTACACGATCCGGAGTTAGTCGGTTTGAATTGGCCTGCTTCTGTAAAACAGATATGCATAAAAATTTCAAACGTTCCGAGCAACCAACCGTCTGATCTGCTCGAACCAACTCTACAAGTGTCAAGCTTTTACCAACTATGTGCGCCAAAGAATCTTCGATGAATCCAACAAGAAATTCTGCTGTTGCAGGGACAGCATCGTGAATTCCAACAAATTGTTCCAACATAGCCACAACCGATTCAGAAGGTGAGGTAACTTCATCAGAACCTTCTGATGAGAGTACTCGCACAGAGAGGTCTTCTATATCGGCCACAATTATTATGTTTTCTGGTAAGATTGAATCGGAAGCAGACACTGACGAGCGTGATGAAGATGCTGGTGGCATAGTGGAAGCTCTATGGGAATTGGAGTCACAGCACTGAACTTCATTACACATTCTTAAAGAAAAAAAATTATCAGAATATTTTTGAAGCTCAGTTGCTGTAGCAGATTCATGGCAATCGATTCGTCACTACCATTTTTTTCACTACCAAATATTTTTCACTACCAGTATTTTTCACTACCATTATTTTTCACTACTTTTTTGACGATTTTGATTTTTCCCTACCATGATTCTTCACTACCAAAAACCAAGATTCATATCCCACAAAAAGTATTTCTCACTACCATTATTTTTCACTACCTTTTTGGCCAATTTTATTTTTCACTACCATGATTCTTCACTACCAAAAGCTGGTAAAACTTCCAAAACCTAGGAATACAACTCAAAATTTTGAAACTTTGTTGTCAAAGATCTGTAGTCCATGATCCGACTACCTGATGCTCATTGACTACCCCTTAGATCATCGACTACCTGGATCATTGACTACCAGGTACTCACTGACTACCTTTTTGATCATTGACGACGCCTTACAATTAGTTCATTGATTGCTCCTCAGATCATGGACTACCCTGCAGATAATTGACAACAAAGTTTCAAAATTTTGAGTTGTATTCCTAGGTTTTGTAAGTTTTACCAGCTTTTGGTAGTGAAGAATCATGGTAGTGAAAAATAAAATTGGCCAAAAAGGTAGTGAAAAATAATGGTAGTGAGAAATACTTTTTGTGGGATATGAATCTTGGTTTTTGGTAGTGGAGAATCATGGTAGGGAAAAATCAAAATCGTCAAAAAAGTAGTGAAAAATAATGGTAGTGAAAAATACTGGTAGTGAAAAATATTTGGTAGTGAAAAAAATGGTAGTGACGAATAATTTGCCCAGATTCATATGTTTTCTGATGTTGCGATATCCTGTACCCTTGGCCACATGCAGCGTTTGTAACTCAACTGTCAGGGTCTCAGGGTCACAGGGACGCATAGTAATGATGGTTGTACCCTAGCCAGAAAAATTTTTACCTAGAAAACACTTCGGGGAGATTTGCTTTGCTTTTCATTAAAGCAGACAGCACGAAATGTGAACAGTACTGTTCAAGAGGACCAGCAAACATACTGCTGCCCAGTCCTTCGGAGCTCTGTCGTGGAATCCACATCTCGTCAATTTTTGAAATTGTTGGACAGCAAGGAAAGCCTAAACGGTCAATAAGAGTTGTTGCTTGACAACCATCAATGGACAACTGGAAACAGAATATGATGATGAATTCGGAGGATTTTTTCTCACCTCATCAGACTTGCTGCCCTCATCAGGAGGAGGTGTAGAGGCTTGGTTGTTATTTCTCAATCTTCTCATCATTGCGACACTCGAAGTTTCTTCTAATTTGAGAGGAGCGAAATGTTGCTGAGCTGGCTTCAAGGGTAGGTCACTCAAGGGGTCTAGATGTCTACTCGAATGTGTAGACATGTCTACTGGTGAGAAAGAGTGTTCTGTTGGAACTTCCCACATATCGTCGTTGTCTTCAACTCGAGATTGATGTCGTATTAAAAAAAAGGCCTACCAATGTGTTGCACGGCTGAACATCGTATGAAGAACGAGAGTACAGAACAAACTGAAGCGAGAACGTCAACATCTTCACCCAATATACAAATTTTGGCAGATTTCACAATCCCGCAAGAACCGGAAATTTCCAGATATTGAGCCATGTGTGCATTGTAGCCAACAGTAATTGCACCTTTCATCTCTCCCTGGAAGATATGACTTTCCTCTTCAACATGATATTTTGCCAAACTTTTCTGATTTCCATGGAACTCTCTTTTTTAGTATCAACGTGCCCAACTGGCGGAGAAGCGACGCTTGCTACCCAGGACATGTGATGCATCAAAATCGCGGTTACCAAATTCGAAAGGAAGCTTCAAAGGTGATACGATTTGCAATCAGTCAAATGAAACCTTACTATCCAGTCTCTTTCCTATCATATCGCCTGACTAGGTAAGCCAGTTGTCCGCAGAATTCCATGGCCAGGGTTTTTTCGTCCAGCATACACTTTTCGTTTAAAGCTAACCAGTAAGGATGCTGTAGGCGTGGTGCGTTGTGTAATTGACAGAAAACCTCAGTTAATTCTTCCCAGGATTTCGAGACGTTGAACAGGAATGTTGGTGGATAACTAGCAGCTGTAACGATCCTCGATTCGAATCTAGACATCTCTGATTCAATAAGTGGTATATGCTGGAAAGGATTTCCTCAAATTTTCAACATGGCCTATCCATACTTGCATGAGAAATGAGCGTTGCCGTATTGGAACAAGAATTCCAAGAGCAAGATTACGCATCTTTTGGGGGGAGAAAAGACTTTGTTCATCATCATTCTGTGAAGAGCATAGTGAACTCATACGGGATCTCATTTTGGAACCAGAAGGAATAGGTATAGCTGCTGAAACTCGATCACTTATAAGTGTTTTACTCAAAATAAACTGACAAACTTCGCTTAAGCTAGTGGTGGCCGCTAGCTGGCGACGGCGCGTTTTCGAAATGCGATGTGGAGGAGAAAAAGCTTTAGGTAAACTGAACGTGGAGCTTGAGGAATCAAAATTAACTTCATTATCCTCATCACAAAATGTCATCGATCTTTGTCGAATCTGGGGGAAACGTGGTGAGCTTCAAAATGCCATACTTGCTTACTCTGCTAAAACCTTCGGGTGTGGTCATAATTGATTTGGAAGATTTCGTTCTCCACCGGTCTAAAGATTTCACCGTGCTCTGTGAATCGGAATCAGAAGATGTTGGATCGTAGGCTCTTCTCCTGTTGATTTTAGGTATGGCAAAAGTTCTGCTGACCAGAATTTTCTCCTCATCTCTGCAAACCACTAGATATATTTCGACGAATAAAGTTACTCACTCAAGAACATGTATTCTGAACGAATCTGACCCTTTCAAGCTTGGAACGGCACCGAAAATCATTTGTGACAGCTTCACAGTGTCTTTTTTGCGCCTCAAAAACTGAAATTCCCCGCAGGCAGACATGCTTCTTGCAGAAGGATGCAATCCGTTTCTGACTGGAATGACTGTAGCAGTATCGAAAAGAACTCGTGACTCTGCTTCGATCAAAATCATACGGATATCTGGTGTAGCCAGCACCGCACTACTCTGAGAACTGGAAAATAAAATTAATCATCTAAACTTGTGAGCATTCAATGAATTTCCTTTCTTCTTTGCTGAAGTTGATTGAAAAAAACATTCTAACCAGACACTTACTAGGGGCTTCTGTTTCTAAATTTTGGTGGCCTTAAGTTGGGGTCAAAATCTTCGTCTTTCCTTTTTCTTGTGAGACTCCCATTTCCTGAAGGCCGACGATGTCGATGCGTTGAACCGTTTTCTGCTGGAACTAGAATTTGAGAATGATACTATCTATTGGAACAAACTGTTGTGATGGTGAGGATTCTCCAAAGAAGTCATTGAGAGAGCATGAACTGCGGAATGAGTTACACCGGATGTGCTGGTCATTATGGACAAAGAAGAGGAAGCTTCCGAAAGCTCTCCAGAAAATGCTAAAATAGATGCAGTGTGAATGTTAGTCAGAGACAAGAAAGTGTGAACTCTACACTCACATTCAGTCTTCCGTCGCTTTGCTCGGAAAATTTTGGGCATAATAGTTGTCATCTGTCTGCAAATTATGTCGTTTCTTTTTGTCAAGTTAACAATGATTATTTCAAAATAACTGCTCCTAAGTTAGTTTTTGAGCTCTTCAACTTTGGTCAGTAAATCATGTTCCGATCGCCTCAGAAAGCGTGAAGATTACAAGAATCGATGGATTGAAAGATGATTCTGTGAAAAAATGAGTGAAGGATGCAGGGATGATACTGTTAGTGGATGGTACTGTTTGAAGCTGTATTTTGCTAGGGAAAGGTAAATCGGTAGAAAAAGAGAGAGAAAGCTATAGGCCATATTATAGAGAGTGAATGATAGTTTGAAGTGAAAGAAGAGAGAGTGAATGAAGGTGTCTGAAGAAGTGCCTGGAGAATAGCATGTTTTTAAAAATTGATAAAAAGAAGACGATGCAAAAATGTACAAAACATTAACGAAAAACAAGAAAACTTTTTTTTTCTAAATTTACTAAAGTCGAATTATTGATTGGGCGGTAAAGCGCTGATCCACAATAATAATCGAAGCTATAACTGAACTTGGCATCTCGCCAAATTTTTTTCTCTAATTTTCTCTTCTGAAAACACGGACGGCGAGGCTCTCTCAGTATTTACAATCACGTGCCACCATTAAGTGGCTGTTCGGGCGGGGCCGCACTATTGAGACAATAGCAAACATGGAGACGCAGAAATTCGGCTCACGGCCAATACGCATCACGCGCCACGGCGTCCTGGAATGAAAATCGAGTAATGCGCACAACGAGAAACGCGTCAGTCACCCCTTGGCGCACTTGGCGATACGCGAAAAAGTTTGGGCGCCTGATTGAATTTTTGAGAAAATATTTTGAAAACGGTTATTTCGTTAAATTTCAGATGTTTTTTGCTGAAGAACAGATCCATTTTGTCTAGATTAGTGGGCTAGTACTCAAAATAATTGCAATTCAAACAGAGAAATCGCTAAGAAAAGAGCGAAACTAGGAATTCTTATTTCTCAGCCGGTTCTGGATATTTTTCTGAACTTGATAGCTTGAAAGATGCGTCAGAGCCTTGTCTTCAATTGTACGGTTGAGAATTTTTGAAATTTTTCTCACAGCTTCGGAAAAATGAGTTTGTTTGCTGGTTTCTTGAATAAAAAAGTAACAAAAACCATTTTTGAAAATTTTCAACCGTAGATTCAAAGAAGAGCCGATTACCTATCTTTTGAACCTGAAAACATGAGAAAGGATAGAAAACCGGCTGAGAAATAGGCATTTCTATTATACAGCTTTTGAAGACGGCTATTCTTGCTTAATGAAGCCCTGAAACAGAAATTCTTGGTGTCTATATGGGTTTAGATACCGTCTTCTGATCATTTATCGCAAAAAAAACAATGATTTCCGCCCAGAAAGCCCAAATTCGAAAAAGCGCCGGACTGATCGAGAATTGCGCCATATCTCGAGAAAAGCGTCAGCAATACTTTCATTTTCGCGATTTTCACTCCAGGACGCCGTGCGCGCGTTCACTCGTGAACGGTCATATACTTCAGCAGCGACCCTAATTTTCCTGCGCGCTATTTCTCTTCAGCGATTTTCTTTTATCTGACTGCGTCTCACGCATCAGACACGCAGGATGAAGTTGTTTTTCCCGCGAACATTTTGTTCCAGTCGCATCTACGTTTTTAGCTCGTTCCTGTGGATATGAGCTTCTCCCAATCATTCATTACGATCATTAAACGATGCAATTTGTGTATGTCTGATGTCTGAACCCCGGGAGTAAAAGTCGATCTTTATTTCTCTTTCAACTCCTCGGATATTTGGACTTTATTCGTTAGTAATCATTCTTATTAAATAAAATTCACGTGGGGTCTGTTTATTTGTTTGTCTGTATATCTGTGTGTCCGTTGTCCGTCCGTCCGTTCACTTTTTTGATCTACGTGACCTGGGGCTGGCAATTTTCACGTCTAAAAAGGGGAACGGACGCCGTAGGCGGCCCACCTGTGACGGCGTAGCCGGCACCAGTCAAAAACCATCTAGGTAGGCTCAAACCAAGACTGGATGCCGGCGAAGCCGGGCAGACAGGCTTGTAGTAATATAAGATTGCTCTTTATTCGATGAGATCAGGAGAATTCGCATATTAAAATTCAAAAAATTGATTCATGAAGACACCTGTACTGATATTGATTGGTGCGATTAACCGGGTTGGAGAGGACACGAAGGATCGCACCGATAGGCTTGTAGTTATATTGTGAACTACATTCCTCGTTACGTCACTAAGAATATTATCAGTTGTTTAAGCGACGGCGAGACGCGGCTTCAGCAAAGTTGAATCGACGGTGGACACGAAACATTCTTCGTCCGCAATTGAGAGTTTCCGTTCAGGTTTGGATACCTCCACCAACTCGATAACTTGTTTCTCGACTCTGTCGGAATCGAGCATCTGAGTAATCACGGTTATTAAAATTGCACGAAGTAAAACGAACCTGTCCACGTCGTTTGCGCATAGCCTTAAAAGTTAAGTGAACTGCTGCTCCCAAAAGAAGAGGGCCCGGCGTAAAAGCGGCAACAATAACAGGTAAGAGTGAGCCAATGTCAGCATCCGGTTGGCCGAAAGATGCCTGAAATTATAAACCCGTTGATTGATTTCAGCTATACTTGAGGAAAACCTTGAGCAGTAGAATAGCAATTCCTGTGTTTTGAATCCCAGTTTCGACTGCAATTGCTGTGACATCTTCTGGTGATCGTTTTGTAATCAGAGCAGAGAAACATCCGAACATGAAACCGCACCAAGGAAGAGCCAATCCTCCGATCAAAGCAGGAGCAGTGAGCATGCGAAACATGTAGAGATTAGTGAGCGATCCGAAAATGACTACAAAGATCATGACGAAAATCACAAAAGGACGCATAAATCGACGTGCTCTAGCTGCTAATGTTGGCTTCCATTTTTTTATACCAATTCCGATTAGAAGTGGTAAAATTAGACTTATCAGCGAGCTAGCGATTTTTGCATAGGGGACTTTGATGACAGCGGTTGAAGAAAATCCTTGAAGAAAGGGGTGTCCTAAGAAATATAGCCAAGTTGGCATCATGACCAAAGAACAGATAGTAGAGATGAAGGTCATTGTGACTGACAAATTCAAATTTCCATCGAGAAGAAGCGTCCAAAAATTTGAAGCACCACCACCAGGTGAACATCCAGTTACAAAAAGGCCAAGAGCCATAGAGTAAAGTCCGCGAGGCACAAATATAGCATACGCTATAAGGTAGGAAAGGACGGGCATGATAATAAACTGCGCAAAAAGGCCAATAGCGGGAGCCACGGGTTTTCTTAAGGTTGTCATCACAGCATCAATATCCAGCTAAAATTGAACTTAAGAAAGCTGAAAACTTGCACAACTCACTTCGCATCCCATCATAATATTCGCAAGGGAGATCAAGATGACAACAGAAAGAACGAAGTATTTGGTGAGACGACGTGATTCCGCAGAGCGAACAACCCAAACATCCAGCCATGATTCTTCGTCTTCATTTTTCAATCCACTTCTGCGTAAAATTGTGGATGATGTCACGTTAGCATCGTTCCAATCATGAACCGGAACCAATCGAACTTTTACGGCAGTTTTGCCCAATAAGTTTCCGTTTATAGTAATTATTGTTTCCTTTTGGTAATAATTATTGTACAACTGGAAGTCAGTCCTGATAAGCTTGTCATTTAACTCAAATGTTGCAGTCTCTGGGTGTAAAGATCTGAACAAGATGTTTTGTTAGGTACGGAAACCATTAGTTCGCTCACTCGGCATGTAGGTAGTATTGTTCCAAACTTGCCCTTTCAAATTGACTCTGAGGAAAACGAAGCGTCATATTCACGCTAACCGAAGCATACTCCTCCAGTTCATGAACAGCGTTCGGTTCATAACTGACACTCATTGAACGACAAAATTCATTTGAAAGGGCAGACGACAGCTGGAATTTTTTCAAAGTTTTAAACAGTTGAAAACAACTTCAAATGAGAAGCATTACCTGGACCAATAGCTGTAGAACGAGCATCATCGGGCATTGCTTCCCAGTAATATGACCCATTGTAGCAAAAAACTTGAGTTCTGAAATAACTGGAGTTTTTAGGAGGTTATCGTGATATCAGATCACTCAAAAAGTACTAATCAGAATGAACTGACTTAAACGAAAAAAGGATTAAGATTGGTACAGATTTTTTCGAAATGTCTTGAAAATGGTGGAAGTAAAGAGAAGAGATGACGGATAAGGTTTTGACAGACAGTTTCGGAACATAATTAGCTTACAATTAAGGTGGGAAGACGGTATCTAGAGAGAGAGAGCGAGAGAATAAGAATAAAGACGTCTCATAAACACAGAACCGCTACTTCATATGAGAGGGTAGAGATCTGAAAGAGTATTGGAAACAAAGCGAAAAATGAGTGGATAAATAATTATCATAAATAGTTAAAAATTCGGTGTTTGTAGTTGTAGACTGACTGACGTTGATACTATCTTCCAGAGAGTCTAGTAGCGACGGCGGCTGAAAAAAAAGTAATAAAAGATCTTGATCTCATCGGAGAAGAAATCTAACAATGATATTGTGATAAGTCTGACCGCGGTACGCAGCAATTTACTGACACGTGCTATAAAGTTGAAGTAAAATGGAAGGAAATGGAAATGGCGAGAAAAGGGCATAACGACTACATAATTTCTTTGGCGTTCATGATCAAAGATGTGGTCTTCACATTCTATGCTATTAACTACATGATGTATGGGAATTATACGTATAAAAAATACGTAGTCTAGTATAGTTTAATGCATTAAAATCGGAGAACTGGGAGTGAATGAGGTAAATGTGACCCCATACGTTCGTGCGCGCGAGCTGGAATACGCATTTCTTCATTTCTAGCGACGGACACAATAGCCAATCATTGTATAAAACAATCATCGGACAAGCTCGCGGGTTGTTGTCTAGAAATGCACGTTTTCTTCTCGCAAAACATGAAAACGCTTGAATTGATTTCAATGCGAGACCGTAGAATTTAATTAAATTCCAAGAAAATGCAATCAACTCACTCTTGATAATTCCCGTAGTTGTTGTTGCGGGAACTGGGCTCATCGCGATGGAAGGAAGATCCGAAAGCTGGAAATAAAATTCAACTCCTTTATATACTGCGTGATGCGCGGAACTTCACCTGACAAAACTCACCTGAGCTATTATACACCGGCCGACCGAAAGCGTCAACAGATGGGCGATCGTTGTTATAACGGTTCTCGAATTGAGAGCTGCAATACGTAATATTCGATAAATGTGGCTTAAAGAGAGCTGGCATAAAATTGATGAATTATTAAATAGCTTCCCGCTCGTAAACATCCGCATTAATATGTCAAACTTTGTGGATTTATGCGCGCACGAACACATCAATGATGTCGACGATTTGACACGCATACACCTACGGATAAATACTACGTGAAGAAACTTACTAGCCGTAGTTGGTGAATGGATCGGCCCGCCCTTGGCCTCTCTGGGTCGATGGGAATGTGTCGCTACGATACGAAGTTCTTGGAACAGCTAAACTGATTTTTATTCAAAACTTGGTAGATCATAACTTACATCTGGAGAGCCCGACATTTTGTCTGCCTCCTCTAGTAGTTCTAGGTGGCGAAGATCTTCTTTGCATAGAGGTTCCAGCACCTCTTCCAATATTTCTATTCATACCCCCTCGACCACCTCCTCTGGGAGTTGTATCTTTGGGATGTGGTCTTTTGCCTGGAGATGGAGCGCGACGTTTTTGGGCAGGACCACGAATGGTTGAGCCTGCAGGTCTCTTAACCGGTGGGGGTCCACCTGGCATAACAGTTAACTCATGAAACGTGTTCAAGTACGAACTCACCACTCTTTCTACGATTTGCACGTTGGTCTTGAATCTTCTTCTTTTGGTCATAATACGTGAGCAATGATCCGAAATGAGCCTCAACTAGAATGAAATAACTGTACCCTCCTCATTACTACCGGCTGGGCAAATATAAAATGAGTAGGCGAGAACAAACATGCTTCTTTTGTCGTTTTGTCAAACTCAAAATGTTTCTACAAAAACGT
>LR538379.1:616798-810191 GCA_900883565.2 Caenorhabditis panamensis | reverse complement strand
ATTGCCGGTACGAGCCCAAGCCATTAGTCCTAGTTCAGAGATTTGAGAAACGAGAAGACTAGAACTAATGATTGTTTCCAATAGCCCGACCTGCGAATTGCCGGTACGAGCCCAAGCCATTAGTCCTAGTTTAGAGTGTGCAAAAGAATGAGAGAGAAAGAGGAAGAAAGAAAAGACATTCCTTATTCCCAATAGCCCAGTATAGTGATGGAGGAGAAGAGACTACAAATTTTCAAAACAGATCTTTGAAAAACGTTCTGATTTTGTCTGATTTCTAATTGCCGAAATGTTTTGCGTGGGACAAAGTTACGAAGTGAAGGCCTAGCAGTGAGCAATATGAAGTACCTGACCTAACTTGAAGACGATGCGGCATGGAGTGTTGAAGAAGGCGATTGGTCGAGCAGGAAGACGGTGCGAAGTCGAGTCAAACACGAAAATGACGAGTCGTTGAGCTGGCGATGAGTGTGCAGACGTTTTTTGATTACCTGCAATCAGCAAAAAATGTTAAGAGAATGTGGAAACATGCAAGGGTCGATTTCAAGTAAAAGAAAAAAAAACGTCAATAACGCAAAACAAACGAACGGAGGAAGGAACCGACCGCCTCGACGAAAAAAAATGACAAGAATGACGGGGAGAGAGGGGATTGACAACGCGCCGTGGGTTGATAGATCAATGTGCGGTGGAGCGCACTTGCTGAGATCAAAAAAGACATCGATTGCGAGAGAGGGTGCGCCAGTGAATAACGAGTGTTTGAGATGATTTTTGAACAAAATTGATCGTTTTTTGAAGTAAAATGATACGTGTTTGTGTCGAAGCCTAGGAGATCTTGGAGGGAAATGGGGTCCTTGAACAGTTTTCATTCGCACGTTCAAGGCAATGAAATTCACAAAAACAAACCACTGGTCATCATTCTTTGCATTTTGGACGTGTTCTGAAAGTGTTTTCAGTCAGAAAAGAAATTGTTTAATGTATTTTCTGAAACGGTGATTAGGGAAGAACAAAACCACATTGTTTTTTTTATTTATTGCATTCTTCACAATTCCCACAAGAAAAATCACCAAAAAGAGCATTATAGAACATAAAATGAAAAATCCCGCAGCTACACATTGATCATGTCTTGAGGAACGACTTCCCAGCCGAGTGCGGACACTTCACGGATGCGACAGATCTCCAGGTACAGCTCGAAGAGGTGATATTGGCCTTGGAAGCTCCAGGGGTCTTGCCCGATGCGGATGATGGTGCGAAGATGGTTGACGATGA
Source organism: Caenorhabditis panamensis (assembly GCA_900883565.2). Taxonomy (NCBI): domain Eukaryota; kingdom Metazoa; phylum Nematoda; class Chromadorea; order Rhabditida; family Rhabditidae; genus Caenorhabditis; species Caenorhabditis panamensis. Next base: position 808,931 of record LR538379.1, on the reverse strand, counting down.
GTTGCTCGGCTTCAACTCTGGCGCGGAAGCCGTTGGTGGCGGGGTGCTGGAAACAGTTAGTTTTCGTTCAAAACCACCAAGACCGACTAACAGTTGTGACAAAGCGGTAGCTGTCGGCGTAGTCTTGGAGAACAACATTCATTTGATCGTTAGCCAAGTTGCGGTTACGGTTGTATGGAGCGTAGTCGTAATAGTTATGTGCCGCCATTCTGTAAACTGTGAATATGACAGAGAACGACGAGAATCTAAGCAGATATTGGACAACATTCTAAAGGAGACTCTCATAAAAGGTCACTTTCGTATACACTCACAGCTGTGAGGTCTCGTGCTTCAAAAAGAAATCACAAATGACGAATAAATGAGAAAATCTAACGCTCCCAAATCTTAAGACAAACGGAAACAGTTCGTCTCGATTCATGTTAAAAGGAAGGAGCAACTGATGCGGGGCGAACGAGAAAACGGGAATCCCATAAAACAGCGGTCGCCACACATGTAGGGGCGAATGATTCGAACGGGGCAGCACGGATTGATGGGACGCGGCCACATGAGTTTGCGCTGTTTTGCACCGATTTTTTATCGTTTTATGAGGAAATCGGGACGGCACTGCACCTTAGTTAACGTGTTATAGGAAAACGAATCTGAAAATCTGAAAAAAGGAATAAGAAGGATTGATATGCTGCTGAAACTTTGAATGAGATGAAGCAACAACTTCTGAACAATTATCCATTAATCTAAACTACACCATTCGTCACTCCCTCTCTCAGACAGTTTGTTCTTCAATTGCGTTCAACAGAAAAATCGTCAACTCCTTATCAGTATGCATTGACCTGTCAAAAATTGCCTGTGAATTTCGGGAAAAAAAAAGTGGCAACGATAAGAGAAGACGCCGCATCACTGTTATTAGATTTTCTAATCCAAACTTTATTTTTGACTGTTCAAAATTTTCTCGCTTCAGAAACTCACTTGCCAACCGAGGATGCCAGTCGTCGAGATTCGTGACTTTGAGATGAATATTTCAGCTCAAGAGCTGGCAAGTTTCTTCTGATAAACATAACTTCTACTCACTGTTTCAATCTACAGAACGAATGGATTTATAGAGCTCGGTCCCTGAACTTAGTGCTCTATATAGGGGTGACTTGGAGAGCTAATATGTGACTTTTATCTAAAGTTTTCAGGTCCTATGCAATCAACGAAACACGCGCCTTTATGCGCTTTGTTATCGAATGAAGCAGATGGCAGCAACCATGGTCCAATTAGGATCCCAGATTGCTTCTCCAGCAACAAGCCATTTTCTCGAACACGTCCGAGAAAGGTTCGATGATTTATACTACGAAGCAACTCATCAAAATTTATGAAAGGACTAATGTTTGTTATCGTAATAAATAGTTTCACTTAACTGAGTACCGAACTTTCTCTCCATAATTCAATCAAACCACTCACTACTCCCTGCCTCAGAAAGCTCGCTCTCCGACCTAACAGAGTGACCAGTCTCTTCTTATCAGCACTGACCTGTCAAAAACTGCCTGTAAAATTCACGGAAAAGAGTGGCAATGATAAGAACACGCGCCGTTTCATTGCCATAAGGACTGGCTAATCCGAACATTCTCCTTCACTATTTTTGTCTCTCATTCGGTCAGCAGAAACTAATTTGAACGGTTTCAGTGCACTCACTTGCATCATACCAGTCGTCGAAAACTTAGAGATGAACCTCCCCGTCCAAGAAATCGTAAGTTATACACTATTCGCACACACTACCTCACTACCTCACTACCTCAACTTTTCGTGTTTCCAGGAACACTGGCGCCGGGAAGCACTTGTGCTGAGCTATGAGCTTACACGACTGGTAGTGTCAAAAACTCAACAGTGGCTGAAATGAATAACTGAATGTTCCAGAGAGCTAGTCAACGACAGGCTACCAGATACTACCAAATCTGCCTGGTTTTAAAAGCATTGGCAACGTCAATGGCCGCTACTGGAAGGCAGCGTGCTTCTCGAAGAGCCCGCCGATATCTCCAACGTGCAACCGAACTGTTTGCCCATGGCGTTGAACTTTGCAGAGTTTTCCGGAACTGACCTTATTTTTATTGTTTTAAAAGTTCAAAACGTAGTTTAGACATTCAAATTTCTCTGTAAAATGAACATTTTAACTCAAAAAAGTGGCCCTTTCCTTGCAAATCTGTTTCCAAGTATCCGCAAGAACCCGTTGGTTGTTTTCTGACCATTCCATCTTTCCAACATGTATGAGCTGCAAGATAAGGGACGCTTGTGTGTACAGGTGACCATATAATTTGTGGCCAATGTTGATTGGGTAAGAATTCTGAAAAAGTTGGATGTGAGATGCTAACAGGAAAACATACTATAATGCGTTTGCCTTCATCGGAACTCAAAGCAGTGATGTGATTTTTGAAGGCTTGTTGGAGGATTTTCTGTAATAGATTTCAGACGGTTATGAATCACAAAAACTAAACAAGGTGGTTTTTTCCACTATACACTTGGCGTCGCCGCTCATTATCAGGTGCTTCTCACACACCGCTGGTATCTTTTGCGTCTTTTCCACCTCCCTCTTGCACCACAAAATAGTACTAGATACCCAGAGAGTCACTTACCAATATATCTTCGTCCATATTTGGAACTGATCCACGGATGCTCGCAAGTGTCTTTGCTGCCTCCAATTCTTCGTCAGTCGGATTCATTTTTGAATTAGAACCTGGCAAAATGTTTTTGTTATCATTCAAAGTGAATAATGGTAGAAAACTGTTATCTGTTTGGGTGAAATAGCGTTGAAATAAGAATTGACAGGTTTGGTACAGTCTTGAAATGTCTGCGAGAAGAAATACACTCCTAACTTTTCTCAAATTTTTGAATAGGAAAAGAAAATGATGGGTTCCTATAACCAAAACGTGCAAAATTTAGAAAAGAGTCGACTACTAACCAACAATTGTGCATTTTGCTCATTCGAAGAATCTTGTCGTTACTGAGAGGTTCTCCGAGGCGAATTGTCTTTTTTATGTGAGCTGAGCTTGGTTCCAGAAATGGAAAAGATTCTTCATTTCAATCCTGTCACTCAGGGAAAATTCCTACGTTCGAAAAGAGTATGCTGAGGTTGATTTTTGAGAGATTTTGACAAAGTTGAATGAAAAGAGAATAAGGAAACATTTCATCTTGTACACGCATAATTCTCTTTTTCTTTTGGTGTAATTTCCGTTCGCATTAATCATGCTAACTTCATTTCCTTGTATTCATTAACAACCCGGTCATCAACTTGATTGTCATAAAAATGGTGGGATACAAAAGAAGATGAGACAATGTGTTGCAAACAGTGGTGTATTGATCATTGCGCTCAATACTCTAACTCAACGCTGCAATTTGGTTTATCGACTTTCCATGATCAATAGGATTACATTTGGAACAACAGTCATTCACTCTTTGCTGTTCCACCAGACTTGGGTTGTTGCCTATTGGCAATCTGTCACGCGACCACTCTGCTCAACCGACAAACCGCAGAAAAAGTGAGTTGAAAATTTTTCAAATCTTTTATAATGTAATATTCTCTTCCAGTCTTCTGCAGTACAGCACAATTCATGGAGTCATCAAGGGGAAGCAGCCTTGTTGTGTCCCTGAGTCAGACGAAGAGCAGTGCAGCACCAAACCATGGAGTCAAAGAGGGGAAGCAGCCTTGTTGTGTCCCTGAGCCCGACGAAAAACAGTGCAGCACCAAACCATGAAGTCAAATAGGGGAAGCAGCCTTGTTGTGTCCCTGAGCAGTCTTCTGCAGCAAATCTGCCGTCTTTATTGTGTTGATGACGGGGTTCGGAATAAATCGGTCAAAGTGATGGTACAGAATCGTTGACATTTTTGTTGACAGTGAACTCGGCATGTTTTAGGAAATGAAAACGTCAAAAAAAGTGATAAAGGAACAAGATTGGGTGAGAATAGGAGAGTAAGTGGCGAGAATAGGGTTAGAGAGGGAGTGGGAGAGGCAGGCGAAACAGCGATTTTTGTTTTGAACACATGTAGGAACTCATTGTGGGATACAGACAAAGAACATTGATTTGATTAGAAAATTCCAACTACTGGAAAAATCCAACTTGGACGTATCCAATCGACGGATGGTTGTCACGTCTAAGTGGGGCCAGAAGAGCAGACATCGGAAGTTCCGACGGTGGGATGCGTGAGATCGGCGAGACGGTGTGGGCCAGAACACGATCGTTATTATTGTCGAACTGAGACTGTTCAGTAATAGGCACGTTGTTGTTGTTTGCTAGCAGCTGATTGTGCACTTCTTTCTACAACAAGAACATTTCAATTTACGTTGAGCATTTATAACGAACCGGAATGAAGAACTCGTTCATGAACCATTCTGGTGGCATGTGGTCTCGGTTGTATTTCATGAAGCAGACGGATTCTTTGACGATATCGAGGAACTCTGAACATAGGTTATATTGACCCTATTCACTCATTTCTAACCCACCAAAATCATCCTTGCTGCCTTTCATAGTCGACGCGTAGTAATTGTGGAATTGCTCGACCAACTCCGCCATCTGACTAATTTCGTACCAGTTCACATGTGTGGTCATCGGGTTGCCAACGTCCGCACGGAAGAAGCGGGATGTCTTTGAGATTATCTTGTACAGTATTGCGAATTTCACCGAATTCAAAATCTTGGCGGGGAAGATGTGTCTGGGAAAAGATACGTTTTCCAAAAACATTCGCGGATTAGGTAACGGCAAAGGGCATTTGCGTGTCTGTCTCTCCGTCGCGCGGGATTTTTTCATATTTGAAATTTTCTGCTTTGAAGTGCAATGATTGCAGAGTTCTTCTTGGTTTTTTTCTTGATTTTTCTTGAAACTAACAATACGCCCTTATAAACTAACCACCGTTTTTGAAAAAATTGGAAAAAAACTCACTTGAAAACAGCATCACGAGCAGTTCTGTTCGAAGTGGTATTCTGTAGGAACTCGTCGATAGTCACATGTCGTTTCCACGTCGACATGTAGATGATGTTGCCGATGATAATCTTCTGCTTGTCAGTGAACACCATTTTGAATGCGAGAGGTACAAAAGTGTCTGGGATGATGTCAGTTAGGCCGCATATGTTGACTTATTACTGACTAACCAGTGAGAGAAGAAGAAAGGCGGCAAGTGCGGACCGCACAATTCAAATGGTTATCGAGAGACAAGAGCAAAAAGAGATAAATGTTAACGAGCTCTAAAGAGTGGGAACTGTTAGGTGGAAACAGACTTGAATGGTGATTGGAAGAAAGATATGAAGGGATGGCGGCAAGGGCAATATAACTTGGTAACCCGAGCTATTCCGCCAGACGCCAGAACTGTTCTTCTCTTTGTGTTTAGCTCACATTCATTCAGTTTTCCGAATCTGTGCTGTTCTGCCACCTGTCATCCATTCCACAAACGTGGCGTTTCACAAACACTTTGAGTAGCTCAGAACGACGCGAAATAATGATTTTTGTTATAGTTTTTCAAACTGTCGACAGATTTCCTATCATAAAATGATTGAGGCAAAAAATTTATGAAAGATTAGGTAAACATCTGTACTTTCTGAGATGTTTAGGAGTGCCCGGAAACATTTCGAAATGGCCATATGACGTAGTGCACGTTGACAATCTCCAATGGCATAGAGTCGTACTTGTTGACTCGATACATCATTCTAGAACCAAAATTCGTATTTCACATGTTTTAGAGACGCCTAATTAGCTTCGCCCTCTCTTAATCTACTCATGATAAGCCAGGTGACCACGCTCACAAGGGCGACTATCTTTCGATCCCATAAAAACTCATGACCAAAGAAGCAGTCCGCCAGACTCTAATGACCTACACAGGCAGACTTTGTGTGCGTAGCAGTATGGTAAAAAACAAGTGCAGTCGGGTCTCCTCGCCATCTGTCTCTCCCAAAATCTTACCATTTTGAGATTTTTCACTTTGTTCTTGTTTTTTGAATCGTGCTCCAGTTCAATTATAGACAAACCCCCCCTTTCACGCTCATCAGTTGTTTTTTTTCGCTTTTCCGGTCTTGAAGTTCCAATTTAGCAATAATTTTCCAAATTTTTCCTGAAAATCACCTTGTTTTCAGGGTAATCAAGATGACATCTTACGACTCACACAAAGCTATCCTGAAGAGCCTCCCTCTTCTGGCTAGAAAAGGCCTCACATCAAGATGCCCGGCCATTCGATCCGTGGACAAACTATGTGGAAACAATCGTTTTGCTGTGGTTCTCGTCGAGTTCCGCCCTGCTAGACACTGCTACATCCAACTCGACAACATAACCGTCAAGTTCAGCAAGGTAACGGGTGATGAAACGGCAACTTGTGTCGAATATGGCACTCGTCCAAGAACCATAGTAGGAGAGGACTTGTTCCCCCTGTGGTTCCACACAATCAATCCACAGCCAGGTCAGATTGTCAGAAACAAGACGTTGCGTCGAGCCGCCGAGGAGTACCTCAACTACCACCTCCGTAGACCGGGGGTGATAATCGACTTCTTAGTTATGAGAGTAAGTTTTTAGTTGGTAGTTGCAGTTCTAAAGTTGTTGTTTCCAGTCTTCCCAAGATCTTTTGAACGGCTTCCAATTCGAAGTTCGTCGACTGGACTATAGAGCAGCTTTGGGGCCAGCACCGCATCACTTGTTCTCCGGAAACCAACAACTGGACGTCGTGCGCTTCTACAATCACATGGATCTCCACATCACAACAGTGAGTTTCCGTTTTTGATGCAAAACTATGCATAAATTTCCAGATAAATCAGGCTAGACGTTTGGAGTATTATCATCGAGACTCCATCCCGCTCCCTCTTCTCAGAAATCTTCGAGCTATCAGTGTGACTTGCCCCGACACGTGGGCGAGTTACCAAAGACTTCTCGAGTACCTCGAGATGTTCCTCACAAGCCAATTCCCGATCGGCTTCAGCTACACCGAGAAACTGTTCTTCCCAGTTATCGTCTATTTCTTCGACTGGTTTGCTGACGAAATGCACGCCGAAAAAACTGAGTTCCGTGGAAAGTGAGTTTTCTGGAGAAGGTGCGATTGAAATGTAGCTGAATGGTTCAGGCTGAGCGTTACTCTCCCACTGAGGAACAACCCGGCAGCTGAGCTGAACATGTGGGAAGGCGATGAGGACACACCTTCCTTTGTCATAGAAATCTCCGCAAGAGGAACTGCAACTCCGAGAGCCGTGGTGGACCCAGTTGATAACCCAGTTGATTGAAATGTTTCATTGTTCTATGTTTCGTCGTTATTCTACCCTGTTGTTCACACTTCACAACCCAGTAAAATTGATGTTCTCTGTGCGCGTTTTCCATCTCATCTAATAAAATACTCAGAAGCGCCACGAAAGTTCAACAGGTTCATGTTTTCATTTTAAAGCGAATCAAAACTTCAAATTTCACAGTCCTCGTCTCTTCCCTCCAGCCATTGTACGTGTTCCGATGAGCTGATGACATCGCAAAAGCGGCAGTTCCCAATTCGTTGGAATTGCATAAAAATTTGATGCGTTTTGAAGAAACAGGTGTCGAAAGTGATATTGCGAGCAAATAAAATGTGACCGTCGACGGAATCGAGTGAGATTTCCGAGTTGGAAATGGTGATCAGCCATTCCGGGTGGTTAGCAAGAAATCTCAAGCGGGGAGTTGAAATCGTCAGGCGTTGAACGGCATTTCCTGAAAAATACATATTGACAGTCCAGGTTTAGTGTTTAGTTACCTGATATAGTGACCATCATTGGTTGCCTTAACTTCCCAAACTTTGTCCTCTCGATCAGATTGTTCCAAAACGTCGGCACATAATCTTTATGAGCGACTAGAGTGTTTCGTCCTTGTTGGAATCTCGGGCAGATAGTGAACATAGTGTGCATCCCGTAGAAAACACAAACTACACGTCGGCCCAACATTTGGACAACGCGGAACAGACGGAAGAGAAGAGATTCTGGAAGGTTGTCGATTCCTTCGAAATGTGTTTCTAAACCTTCATTGTTTCATTAGGACTTGCGTGTGGTAACTTACTGGACCACAAATCTGCCAACTTCAATTCTTCCCGTGTGATTAGAACTGGTTTGGTGTATTTTTCAAGGCATGCAGTCACAGATAAAGTCTGTAGGCTCTTGATTCTGCCCTCCGTATGAAAATAACTGTCGGCAATTGAATGGGGGTTCGGGACTCCAAAGTTTTTGAGAACCAGTCCCATATAAACCTGGGCATGCATGTCGCCAGCAGACGGCATATTCGAAACACAGAAATCGAAGCAATACAAAAAGAAATAACTGAACGTTTGTGCACTTCCCCTTATGTCCCCTTATGGCTGCGTGGCAACCAGAAGTGGAAGATTTATGGCCGCCCCCGGTTGAATGACGCGGTTTTTTCCTCTTTTTGTCGAATTTTCGATGAAATATAAAATCTGGGACTCTAGACGAAGTGGAAATGGATTGTTGAATAAGAATGAAGGAAGGGGTGTTGCGGGGGAACTGTATGGGCATCGTTTCTCCGAAAAATAACATTCCGAAACACATTTGGCTCATAAAAAACAAAAGATACATGCAAATATAGATATTTTTAGTCATCGCCGGTGTTTTATCACTCATTTTCCTTCCTCTGTTGAAACGAGAGCAGAGGTTCATACACTCGTTGCTTTAAAACTGTGATATTTGGATTGCATGGACTTTTAGGTCGTGTTAACAAGACAACGGGTCATTGGACAGTATATTTCAGTGGATACTTTTCCGTCTGAAGGTCCAGAAGGTGTAATTTTCCAAAAACTTCGAAGTTCCGTGTTTTTGAAATGTCCGGTTCCAATCGAGACCAAATGCCTGTTGAAAACGGCTTCTGAAACTTCATCCTCGGAACAAACTTTTTGAGATTGCCAATCAACATTCCAAGATGTTTCTCGCAAAGCTACAGTTCCTGAAATAGCCCCCGGAAGCCTTTCATCTTACGAATAGAAACAGTTCCGCGGAGGGAGACGACAATCTGGAAAGAACAGCTGCCCTTTCCAATAATCTAAAACCGGGAACTCAACAACTCGAGCTTGAAGCAGAGACGAACAGATCCTTTCTTCCTTTCTATCGTATACCCTTTACTCCTCAACCTTTACTAATCTAGCAATCGTTTTTCAAATGTGCTTTCATTCCCCAAATAATTGAAAAAATAGTGTCTTATGCATAGTGTTTAGCTTAGAGTGACCTATCCGTTATTTCTCTGTTTTCGCCTTCTTGCAGATCACCAGTATTGTTTTCTACTCTCTTTTTGTTTGCACAAAACTACTTTCCCTTTCTCTCACTTTCTGATGTTTCTGACCTGGTTCCTATCACTAAAACATTCGTGCAACATTGCACTGTTGAAAAGGGGAAAAGGGCACTCTTTTTTCCCAATTTCCTGCACGCAGTGTGTGTCATTCCTACCTATTCTCACTTTTTTTCCGTTTCTTTCGACTCTTGTTTCGACTTTTCCCCCCGAATCTCTCGATTTCGTTTCTCTTATCTTCAAATTTCATTCCAAAACGAATAGTGACAAAGTGAATCAGAAGGAATCGGAGCTTTCAGGAATAAAAATTATGAGTATCTGAAATGATATGCGAACGACCAATCGAAACGATTACGATGTCTCATCGTTCGTCTCGTTTGCCGAGTCACGAGTCTCCACAATTTGTTTCTCGTCCTTTTGTTCCTTCTCCTTCTCTTTCTCCATTTCTGCTTCACGCTTCTTGTACTCCTCGATGCGTTCCTTCACCAGTACAGACAGTTCTTCTCTGGCCTTCTGCTTGAAGTACGCGGCTCCTTCCTCGGACTTGGAGTATTCCAGACGAGCGAGATGGCGGCGAAGTTGCGATTGCTGGTTCTCAAAGGCGATGAGGCCTTTTTTGAATAGACTGACTGTTTCCATGAAGAGTTCGGATCTCGCGTTCTGGAAGAATGTTCTGCTATCTTTTCAAAAGTTTTGTAGTGGTCAATGCTAGTGGGAAACGTAGTAAGTGTGTGCGGGAAAATGAGAAAACGACACATCATGTTCGTGCCTGCCGTGACTCATTTGACTCATGTACTACACAAAATTTTGATAGTTTTGTCTTGTTTATTCTTTTTCTAACTTTCCGTTTCTTCGATGGCTACTATGATATTAGAAAATCTATGAGTGAAAATTTTGAAAAACTAAAACAACCAATCCTCAAAAACCTACAAACACCACTCGCCAAATTTTCGACACACTCTTCCAAGACAAAAGGGCTGGTCACATTTGCTCTTCCCATAAAAGATTTCTAAGTGTTAGGTTCAGTGGTGCCCTGGGTTACCTTTCAAAACCCATATTTTGGCGCTTGTTTCCAAAACCAAGACACCCCCTTACACGCCTTTCCTTTTTTCTCGTCTTTTCCTTCAAAACACACAACTCTGATTGTTGCTAGAGCATAATTACCCCAGATTACTGTCTTGTCATCCTGGCACACATCACGCGTTCCGTGCCCTTTCAGTCTGGCACGGCACACTGTCCTAGTATTAGCTTACTTTATATGAGTCTTTGAAGGACTCTGTCCCATTTTTTGGCATTCACAGTTTTCCAGTGCGTACTTTCTAAAACATACCTTGTTTTTCTCATGTTTCGCGACGTTCTGCAGCGATTCCGTCCTCTTGATCATCAGATCACTGATGAAGACCGCATGGTCCAGTAGAATATCTCCTTTTCCGCCATTTGCCTCAATGTTTTCTTTCTAAAAAGTTCAAATGTCCGTGACTCCCATAGAGTAGGAATAGGACTTACGCTCTCCTTCAAATGTAGTCTGAACTTGACGACAATACGCTTCAAGCAAGACTGAAAGTGGTAGGTCAGAAAAACAGCACTCAGATACAAAAAGATCTCACCAGGTCCTGTTTAGTAAGCAGTTTATACGTGGTGACTTCATCCACTTCACGGCAGAGGATTGAGTCCGGCCCGAACAAGTGGTTGTAGCTTTCGCCATTGATAGAGTCAAAGTCTGGGAGTACCATTTTCCTGGAACGGAAACTAGAAAGAGGAGTTTTTGAGTGACGTGGCATAGTTGAGAGAGAGTGAAAATACATTCGTTTTGATATAATTAGTTGGAATTCAAGAGTGATGAACTGACGTGCCCTTTTCACATGAATCTTTGGCACTTTGACAGAAAAAAAGGGGGGAAATTGGAGAAAATAACCCGCAATCTTTTTTGTACAGTTATCTTTTTTGACTAAACTCCCACTTTTGGAGCGTCTCAGTTTAAAAAAATAGGAAATGAAGGGTGGGAACTAGCCGTAGTCGTCGTCGTTTGAAACACACACTAAGGGCAACCAGCACGGCGGAAAAAATAGAGGTCCAATTCATAGAGACGCAGGGGTCCAGCGCCCGCTCATCCGGAGAAAAAAGCGAGAGTTTTCTCTCACGATCTCTCTTCTTCAGTGCGTCTTGCCCGGTTATCTCCTCGGCCTCTTTTTTCTTTGTGTGTCGGGCGCCATCGCCCCCGAGGTCGGCTTCTCGCCAATGTGTTAATGTTGTTGGCGGACGGACCGCAACCGCCGCGGAAAGAAATGAGAGACGTTGGAGAAGATGGGGAGAAGTTGAGAGAGTGGGAGAGAAGAAGGGTCATAAAAGTGGCATCTTGATAAATGGCATGGAAGGGAACACGGTTTCATTAAGTGGGAGCGGTGACGATTTGTAAAACAGTGAGGTCAATCGGAAAGTTGGAGTAAGAATAGAACTTGAGGACTGGGAACAGAAAACGGGAACCGGAGCAAGTTTCTATTGCTTGAACACAGTCACTTTTCTCTCATTGAGGTCATCCTCAAATAGTGATGCGGTACTGAATGAAATAACCTGAAGAACACATGGAATTGTCCAGAAACACTGCTGTCCGCATTCGTACGTTGTGAAGTTCCAAATGTCAAGAGAACTTCAAAAAAACAGAAGGAATTGGAGAAACCCCCAATGAACCTGTAAACAGTGTGTTATGTTGACGTTTTCCTACACAGCTTTCATGCAGTGAGCTTTCACATTACAACTTCTCTGTATACGTGCAGAGGACTGTAGAAACCCTCTTAGCTAACAATTGGAGCCATTCCGAAAAGTATCAAGACATGATAGCATGAGTTCCAAAACATTTCCTCCTTTCTCTTTTTACTGGTCATAAGAAATGTTTTCATTTTAGCTTCAACAGACTGTAGACTGTCTAGACAGTGCAGTTAGACAACAGCTGTTTGTTTGAAGTGCCGGATTACCGCATAATCATAAAGTTAGTCTGTGCCCCCCCCCCCCTTCATCTTTCCGGCAGAAAGTCTAGCGTCCTTTCTAGTGATTCTTGAGAATAGACTTCTTGCCATGATTTCCACGTACAGAAAAAGTTTGTTCTTTGTCCCACACTCAGTTTCCACATTTTTTCCCCTTTCCAAATCCTAAATTCCAAAACTTTGCCTCCCGGATCATACCTTGGAAGCCGCATTTTTGGATTTATGCCGTCTTAGATGAGCAGACGTCAAAATAATACACGTGACAAGTGTGCATTTCAAAGTATTTTTAGTTTCTGAGATCTCTGACTGCCTATCGGGATTAAAATTGCATCACATCCCTCGTTTTGTACTCTCCCATCTTTTCAGATTTGTATAGTAAATGCACTTTTTCCAGGTATGTCTCTTGCCGACGTTGTCTTCGGGAGCTTGCGCCGCTTGGTTCGCTTGTTCCCGCCGATGGAGTTCCGCACTCAGAGCACCGAGGACTATGACGAGGAAGGAGTCGAGGCGACCCCCCACGTGGACATTGAGATGGAGACGTTCCAAAACGTCAGATTCGATGAGGAAACCGGAGAGCTCATCAGACTGCCACCGAAGAAGAAGAAGGTAAGAAACACTCCAAACTATGCCGATAACACCTAATTCCTCGTTTTCAGTCCGTCTCGTGGTCGGTTCCAGTGGAGTTCTACTTCAAGCCTGCTTCCTTCGAGAAACAGAACCCGTGGCTCGTCGAGGTCATCGCGGATCCGGCTCCGCGCCCGAAGGTCGTCCACTACGAAATCCCCGACTACCCACGCTCGGCACCGATCAACATCCCGGTTGAGAAGAAGCCGTATGAGTTTGCCTTCGATCCGCGGGAGATTAGACTGTAGATGTTTGTAAAGTGATTGTAAAAATGTAAAAGTGTTATGACCTCCCTGCCCCTGCCATGATAATCACTCTTTGAAAAACTCTGCCTCTTTCGGGAGTTTGTAACACTCAAGGATCTCATTCTTGCTGTATTTTCGCTTCATCACTTTCAAATACTCTTTACTGATCTTCGGTGACATCTTTCCTTGTTTCCACTGTGTCTAATCACACTTGCTTTTTTCTGTCATTGTCTCCGGATGGTTTATTAGAATAAAGTAAATTTGCACAAAATAAAAAAAACGTTGTCGGGGTGTCTTAGGGCATCAACGGCGTGTTTGGGGGGGTGTAAGCAGATACTGAGATTATATGGGGGATTGGAGGGGAAGAAGAGGGGGGAAGTGGACACTTTGAGAATTGAGAAAAAGTGAGTGTCGAGGTATTCAGAGAGATGGAGGGGTTATCGGGTTTTAAAAGAATCTGGGGCAAATTTAGACGAGAATCTCTCCAGAGACGATGATGTCCGGGAGAACGAGCGAGTCATCGTTGTTCTCCTTGTTCTCGGCGGGATCGGCATTCGGCATCTCGATGTTCTCGTCGTTGATGTGCTCCTCCAGGTCCTCCACGCTATCCTCATCCGATTCTCCGTGCTCCTCGGGTGCTCCAAACTTCTCCGTCATTTCCATCAGAATCTCCTCCGCTTTGGTGGGGTGCTTCTTCATCGCCACCTGCATCAAGGCGAAGTCGTAGGCGGTCTTGGCCTTCTGGTACTCGGCGACAGCGCGGAAGGTGTGCGAGTCCTGAAATGAATTCTGTTTAGTGAAGTTTGGGTTCTTGACAGTTTTTACCTTTGAGTATCCACCGGTGCCGCAACGGAGAACGGCTTTCAGTTTGTTGATCGACTCCTCGATCGTGCCGATGGAGACCTTGTAGATGGTCTCTCCGGTGAGGGTGTGCATGGCGATCTGAAAATATCAACAGATTGCCAATTGTGTAACTCTGATCACAAAGACCCTCTTTCCTCCCCACTATTCTATCCTTGACTTACGCAATTCAGGCGTTGTCCCTTCATGCTGCTCAGGGTCGACTTGAAAAGGACTCTGTCATCCTTGGTGATGGAGAACTCCTTGGCACGGGCTGGGTAGCAAGTGGTCATGATGATTTTTGAAGTTCTGAAACATGGAAATAGAAGGAATGTGGAACGCCGAGACGGGCGACAAAAAGAAAAGGACAAACAAAAGAGAAGAAAAGAGGAAAAAAGTCAGGAACTTGAGAAATGAACCCTAATCATGACATTAAAGGTGATTTCGAACAAATTATTTTTCCCCGATCTCGTTATGTGGTCCCTGCAATTTGTCTCTATCCCCGTTCTGCGCATCCCTTTCTTGGATGACGTAATGGAATGTGTCTCGGTCAAGACCCGGTTGATATGGCCCAGGTGGCCCGTGTTTAGTGACAAGTAACACGATACTCTCAAACAGGTGGCAACTGTTCGCAGTTAACCGGAGGAGAGAGGCCCCGGATGAGCAGGAAAGGTCAACCCGGACACAACTATCCGGCCGAGAATGGCACCTCCAAAAAAACGGGGCAAGAAGGACAAGAAGAAACAGAAAAGGTTGGAAGAACGTTGAGAATAGCAGTTGAAAACACAGAAAACCAGCAAACTGATTCAAAAACCACCGAGATACAGGTCTATTTGCGCCGCCCTCCCGAAAAGTGAATCATGGAGCCGACAAGGAGCGGTCGGCATCTTTGACACATTATCATTTCTATCTCTCACTGGTATCTGTTTGAATTTGAATTGGTGGTCAAAGAAAGTGCAAGAAAGAGAAAGAGAAAGGGCTGGGGCGACGAGCGGACTGTACTATTCGTAGTACCACTAATGAAAACCGAAATGGATGGGAAGAATTCTCATGTATGAACTTGAAGAGAAAAGTACTGGAGTAGTGGGTGTCGAGTGATGATTAAAAATGGGAAGAGAAGTGATCAAACATTGGAGGGAGAAGGAGAAAGTTTTGAAGAAGAGGAGGTTCTAGAATATTCTATTGAAAAAGTTTTGGAGGTCTTGGTTTCTATGGCGTTGCAGAAAAGTGGGAGTAAGAAAGATTGAAGACGAGAACCATATTTCGACGCGCGAATCTCGGAGAAAAACTCATTTTTTTCAAATTTTCGGTGGTTTGAGAAAACGAAGAAACAACGAGACGCGTGTGCGGTCGGCTACATTTTAAAACGAGTAAAACTAAATTGACTTGACTTTGAAACAAATACGCAGATAGTGCAGCTAGTATTTGCGTTACAAATTTGAATTAGTTGCGATAAAAAGCGCAAGAAGGTGGAGACAGAGACAGGGGCTTGTGACACCTCGCACCTGGCAAATATTTTGAAAACATATCGGTTCGGTGTTCTTGTGAAGAGAACCGAGAACCGACAAATTTTTGAATTTGAGAATGACCCCAGATTAATCGGCGAATGACCGAAACTAGACAAAAATAAGGGAGACTAAATGGAAACCGACAAATCGGGGGATTGTTGGCAGCTGTTGCGTGGCGGGTCCGCTCAAAAAAGAGGTGGTGGAGATTAGACAAAACCTGTGTGCTAAAAACGGTGACATCTACACCTAAAGGTCCGTAAAGCGAATTGTCCTCTTTGTTCGATCCGGCTGTGTTGCTGTGAGTACGTTTATTACTGATACAAACCAAAAATGTGAAAAGTTTCAAAAACAGCTGATGACAAACTGAATGACAACATAAAGATGACAAAAAAGGAATGAGATGACAATCGGGGAATGTTTGGGAGGTATTGGAATGATTGTTAGGACTGTTGGGGTTCTGAATGAGGTTCAGGCGAGACTACAAGGCAGATGGGTGACCGTGGGAAGGAGGCTCTATTTGCGGAAGGTGACAAATTTCAAGTCGATCTCCTCGGGTCCAACAGTACGGTCCAACATCTCCATGACGACACTCTCGGCGCGGCTCGGGTGCATCTTCGACTCGATCTGCAGCACAGCCATGTCGTAGTTGATCAGGAAGTCCTCGTAGGCGAGAAGAGCGCAGTGGCGGCGGCCTCCCTTCGAGTAGCTGCGGGTTCCACCCTTCACAACCTTCTTCAGCATCTTGATCGCCTTCTTGATGGTTTGCAAAGCCACCTTGTAAATGGTCTCGTGTGTCAGCTCCCACATGGCAATCTGGAAAGAAGGATTGTTGGATTATCGGGGTGGCTGGGAAACTTACACATGTGTATTTCTTGCCCTTCATGATAGAAAGATTGGTGAGATGGTGTTCGAGCTCCTCCTCGGCCATCACGAACTTGGTCTTGTTCTCTTTCTTGAAGAAGTTGAAGGGGAACATTGTTGAAAGTTGGGAGTTGAGTTCTGAAACGAAAAGGTTTGTGTTTCGGCCTAGATGTGGTGAAAGAGAACAAGAAAGAAGAAGAGAGGGCTACGGTGCGAGCCCATCCGAGTGATTGCCTACCAAATGAGTTGGGATGCGTCCGCATCCGGAGTGGGCGGGGCTGACCGCGTAGGTAACCTGATATGCCCAGGCGTCAAAACATATCTGGGTCATCCGAGCATGTTTATGAGAGAGAGGTCAAACCTGTCTTGGGGTCATGTGGTCGAGTTGGAGAGAGAAGGAACATCCAGGAAACATCTTTATTACAACTCACTTCGAGTTAATAAATGGAATCCTCAACCTCATTGCACTCTCTACAGTATACAAAAAAATGTACAATGTAAACACTAGGCCAAACAATATGCCTAATAAGAATACAAAAAGGAAAAAGAAAATAAATGCGAAACAAGAGGAAATAACAAGAGCAAAAATGAAATAACAAGTCAAGAGGTAAACTTTCAAGATTATCATTGTTAGAGATCCATCCAACAGACAAGATTTTGCGAAGTTCAAGGAGTCATAAACTTCTCGAACAATCCAATGAGGCATTCTCGATTCCTGAAACACAAAATGCAACATTGCGAATGGGGCTAGAGTAGACAGACCCCTGTCCCCAAGTCGACAATCTCCACATGAAAACTGTAATTGTCGTCGGTGTCCAGCCAACGGCGTACGAGAAGTTCATGGTTTGGATTGAGAACTTTCGAGGTAAAAAAGTCACTGAAAAAGTACAACGTCAGTGTAATTTGACAGAGAAACTGACCCATACGCCATTTCTACATGAAGTTCTTTCTTCAAGTGCTCCCAAAACTGATTTCGCTGCTCAATTGATCCCACAAGATAGCAGGAATCTTTGTCATGCATTCCATACTTGAGTTTCTTGCAGAACGAAAGAAATTTCCGCTCGTCGAGGATGTTTTCACTAACTCTCATCTTTCGAAACGATAAGAGATCGAAAATGTCTGATTGGGTTAGTGAGTCGGACATACTGATTATCACACTATCAGTTTGAATGTTCTGCAAACCTCTTTTCATGTTTTTTGTGGTTGGTTCGCTGAAACTCACAGAAAGCACCGGAACCCATTTGCTATCCTCACTGTTTAGAAAAAGTTTCATCTCTTGAATCCTTGTGTTTTCAAACGATTTGAGGCTTTCCACTTCATTTTTGATAAAATTCAAATCGAGTAGGAGCAACCTGACGAATGAGATGCGCATCAAGTTTGGGTGAATTGGGAAGTTCTGCAAAAGCCGGAGTGAGTGAGTTTGTTACACACGATGTTAGTTACCTCAACCAAAAACGTCCGGACTGTCGTGTTCCTTCTATTCAAATAGTAAGAAATTAGAGAATAAATGCTCTTCAATTGAATTCTGGTCTTTTCAAGCAGTTCTTCTGGATCGTCGATGTTGATCATTCCTTGATTTCTAATGGAAAACGTCCATTTCATTGCATCAAACTGCACCGAGTACACATCGCGTTCCAGTTTCAAACAAACTCCATTCAAGTGAACTGGCACTTTTCGGTTGATAGTTCGAAGCAATTGAATTGACATGGCTAATCTTCGTCTACGAAATGGTGTTGAGAAAAACTTGAAATTTTCAATAATATACCTCTTAGCGATGGGGACGAACTCCAAAACAGCTTTTTGCGATGGGTAACACAACATGACGACAGAAAACGATGCAACGTAGAACGTAAGACCCGCTGGACCTCGACTGAATGAAGGAAAGACTGGTGACGTGGGAATCAGTCTGTTGCGCAGATGAGATGGTCCGCAATGGAGGGTTGCCAATCGATTTGTGTCTGTAGGACACCTCGCTACGTGTATTAGGAGGTAGAAAAGGCGAGATATGACATGGCAGCTGCTATAGACGACCCACAGCATTTACTAGATCTTCACAGACAACCCACAGCAATCGCCTCATCTTCCAAAAACGTAAGAGAAGAATGATGTTATGTTCATTCAAACCGTTCATTGAATTTACAAAAAGATCAAATTATGATATGCAGAACAATTTTTGAAAAGAGAAGAGATCCTTTACGGCCAGGAAGACTTGGCGAATAACATCAGTTTAGCATCGTCACTCCCATGCCACTGATTTCCCTTGTTGTCAGTCTGTGCATTAGTGTTACCGAACCAATTGAAAGCTGGAGCGGGGGTAGGTTGCACTTGCGGTTGAGGTTGAGGGTTGAACCACCTGAAAAATATCATGGACACAGTGAAAATGCAGTTTGGAACTCACCAAAAGTTATTATTCCACTGAGCATATACAACAGTGAGCTGGAAAAAGGCAATGAACAAAGCGAGTACCTTCATTGTGAGATTCTGACTGCAAATGAAGATGCGACTTACCTTGGAGGTCTCCTTTTATACTCTTCTTGACCCCCACATCGCTAAACCACCCACCTGTTTATCGCTTGATAAGAGTCATAAAAACGTCATTGGTTGCCGGGGTCATTCTGTGATGCCACCGGAAAGGGAAATTGCAACTTCACAAAGCTGACCGAACTCAAACAACAACTTCAGTGTCACATTTGTTGCTGTTCTGAATTGTGCTTATTTGTAAAACTTTACACCACAATTCGTCGTAGGCTTTGTGGCTTTGATGTAGGAGTGAAGATGTGTGTTTGTGATGACCAGTATCTCACCGGTCATTGATAACATGGGGAGAAGTAGGTGGAAGTGGTGGAAGCGACGATTCGGAACGATTGAGAACAAAGAAACGCTTTTTGTAACCAAAAAGATCAGAAATGCACGTAACCATCGTTTTCAAAGTTTATTGTTTTTCAGGAAGAATGTGATCAAAGAGTGGATAAAATACACTGATTTTTCACGGCCAGGAAGATTTAGCGAAGAGCATCAACTTTGCATTGTCACTTCCATGCCACATGTTTCCTTTGTCGTCACTCTGATGCCCAGTGCTTCCGAACCAATTGTAGTTTTGTGCAGGAGCTGCTTGTTGCTGTGGTTGGTACCACCTGGAACATTTCTTAGATGAAAAAGATATTTGGGAAGCGTTTACCAGTCATTATTCCACTGGGCGAATACCATGGAGAGCTGGAAGATAACAAGGACGAGAGCGAAGGCCTTCATTTTTGATTTTGACTCCCCATTGTTCTGGGGAACCCTTTATACCAGTCTGGATTACCTTCCGTTGCACTTTTCCAACCTGTTTGTCACTTGATTCAAATAATAAAAACTGTCACTGGTTATCTGATCAGTTGAGGAAAATCTCATTACTTCGAATTTCTCACTGAAATCCTAACTGATCAAAGTTGATCAGAAATATCAACTCTGACTTCTAAAGTTCTCATTTCCGTCCTCCAAACTGCTCGTTTTCCTTCGTCTCACTTTCTGTTTTATCGGTCAAGTTTGGCAATGACCAATGTATCACCGGTCACTGATAACACTCGCTAAAGATAGCATAACTTGGCATGGAACGGAAATGAACGAGAAACACTCATTTTCTCACAAAACTGATCAAACACAAATCAAACTTTGGCAGCGATCTAGATCTGAAAAGTTTCGAATTGATTTCAAGATCAAAACTTCACATTGAGAGATTGCATTTTTGTTGGTTATACGTCAGATGACGGAATGTGGTATTGGAACAAGATGGCCCAAATACGTGGGTATGAATACAAAATACTGAATGATTTCATCTTGACAATTTGGTTTTCTGGTTTTCTAACAGATGGATTCTGGTCCTTTTGATGGTGTGATTATGTGTTTCAACGTGATGAGAGTGCAGAAAGTTGGATGTTCATAAATCGGGCAGAAATGGGGAATGAACCTGACACAAGTAGCAAACTAACAGTGTTTTCCATAAGTGTATTTTCGGAAGGTATCGTAAATGGGGAACTCGAACACCCATGTTTCATCATCAAAACATCACTCATTTCAATTTGCCAAAGTCCCAACGAACACCCGATTGATAAGATAAGACAACATGAGGCATGCTTCCGGTGACAAAGACGCCTGGTCAAGTTTTGTGATAAATCCAACACACTACAAACCTAAACGCCTTTTCAAACACGTGTTACCATGAAGGTTTCCCAGCTATAAAAGGGTTTCCCTGGTGATCAGAGACATCAAACTGTTTCTAAACAACCATGAATTTGTTCATCATAATCTCCATCTTCATCTTGTCTGCTACCGCTCAACAATGGACTCCACAGCAATTGGCAGCTTATCGTCAGCAGTACTACAACTGGTAGAGTAGTTTTGACTAAGTTTTGGATCAAGTTGGTTCTTCAGGTGGTACAACCAACAACGCATGCAACAAGTTCAACAAGTCCCAGTAACCCAACCAGCAACTCAAACCCCTCATCCAATATGGGGAAATGCTCAATCGGACGCCAAAGGGAACTACTGGCATGGAGATGACAATGCAAAGCTTCTTCTAGTAGCTAGGTCTTCGTGGCCATGATTGCTTGGAACAAACAAGTGTTTCTGTATATAGTAGTTTATTGTGGTTTGTAAATGAGTGAATGAATGAATGACTTGCAATGGATCACACAATAAAATTTTGAAGGAAAAAAACGTTTTAGGTTCAGTTGAGTATACAGAATAATGAAATGAGAACGAGATAGTAAGAAATAGATTTCAAGACGAAAATGGACACAGAAGTTAGAAAGCTGATTTACTAGATAGACTACCACTTACAAGAAAACACGAACAAACTCATGGTCTTTTCCGAGAACAGTGATAATGAGAGCATACGTGCCAATGAAGCACATTTTGAACACAAAGAAGCAAGTGGTGATGGAGAAGAGACTAGCAGTCACACTCTCCATCATCTTGACTGGCTTTTAAGAAGGAACCCGATGGACGGTGGTGATTTGAAAAACTCTAGAAGATGAGGTGAATTGGTAGGGGAAGACAGGAGTAGATGACACTTTGAGATTACTCTAAAAGTAGTAGAGCATCTCGATTCGGATACGACGGAAGAGTTGGATGCCAACGATGAATAGGACAAACTGAAAGTAAGTGAAAGTGCCATTCGAACTTCAGAAAAAGTGAAACTCACATCTAGAACTGTCAAGAAGACCAGGATTGAGAAGATCGCGGAGAAGTGGATTTGGTTTTCACGGTAGAGAGGTGTGATGCAGCCCTGAAAACATAAATGAGCAACTAATAGGACGAAAGTGATGTGATTACTTCGTGTAACCAGTAGACCTAGAAATCCTCTTCAGAAGTGATCGAGTCGCACAGCCAGAAGCCAACAACAATACCGACTACCTGAAACATGCAAAGCGTAATGCAAATAGCCACAGGCGAGCATACTTGGATCAAGGCAAATAGGATAACAGTCCAGGAGACAATCTTGAAGTGGGAAGTCACTTCTTGGAACGATTCAGCAATTTTCGCGTAGCAACCCTGAATGATAAACGTGCGAATTGGGACAGATGGAATCTTACAAGAACGGAACAAGGATGCTAACATGCAAGCTGCTGAGAATACTGTTCTCCAGTTTTTCTTCATTTTATACCCTATCTCACACCCGCCCTTCAATGTTATTGTACCCAGTTTGAAACTCCTAGGAGGTTTATCAGACAGTCAACATGTTTTCATATTCAATCCTTGGAGGACTAAATCGTATAGTAGCCATCTAAATGGCAGGTGATCTATGTCCTGGGTAAGGTGAAAACTGTCTCTGTAGTTTCTGTCTCTACATCCCTTAGGGAGCAGAATCGTATAGTCGTACAGATACAAAACACATTCTCAGAAACAATCCGAAACAACATGCACCAACTCGTAGTATACTCACATGGGAATGCCTCATAATTGTGTTACAGTACGGCCGAAGTCTCCCGTGTTCATCCGACGGGCAGCAGGCGGGTGGGAACTGATAACGGCCCTTGTTCAATTGGTACCAACCGGATTTGTTGAATTCACCGAGCTTCGAGTCGACTCCGCAGCAGGATTTCTGGAAAAACGATCGCTTAGAGGTCGTCGGGTCATTTTTGGATACTTCAATCATAATCTTGTCCCACGCAGTTTTGACGAGCAACCCATCTTGTCCATTTGATGTTTGTTTCATGTTATCTGTTCCATTGTACATCTTTAATGATGAATGCAGAATGTCTCGGAAGTCGTTTTCGAACTGGAAAAAGAAAAAAAAACAGTTGAAAGAAAGCGAAAAACAGGAAACACGACATCTTCCTGGTGTTTTTTGCTTTTTTCGCTTACCATGTGACTGTGAAGGAAGGCGTAGATAGTCGCAGCTATCTGGATTGCTAGAATTAGCATCAAACATGAAGCGTACTAAAAATGAGATAGTTTCAGGTTTTCAGACAGCAGAAACAACTCACACAACACAGTAAAGGTCTCCATTCCTTGGCTGCTCCGCAACATCCCAGAAACGCCACCACAATGACGATGAGGCCACCGACGAAAAGAAGGTAACCAAATTGACGGACTGCTGTGGGTTTGGTAGCCAAATCTCTTAATCCAGCATCTTGATCGTATCCCTGGACCTTGGCGGTAGCAAAAGCCAAGTTGTCAATGGCGTACTTGTCGAGAACTAGCCATAGTCCTATTCCAAGACAGATTAGACCACAGAGCTGGAAGATTTGGTTGATTGGATAGATTTTCTAATAACTTTGGTTTCTCTAGAACTATAGCGATAGGTTTTATGACTCGTCTGACCTCCTCTCGGACCCCTTTGTCTGTTTCATTGAGTTTTTAATATTTTCATTCTGACAGGGACGACAAAAACCGCCGCATTCAAAGCGATTCTGCTCCACCTCGATTTGCTCTTTGAAACCCAGTGGTTTGGTGTAGCCTCTTCCATTCCATCATCATAAATTCCAGAACAGTTGGCGTGCCATTAGGCGTTACCCATTGCATTGTCGGCAAACAATGCACACCGATTCATCAAAATATCGCGCACGGTGACAAAACACCAACAATTGTCGTGGTTGTTTCACATCAAAGAGCTCTCCCGCCACTTACCAGAAACACCAAATTGAATATGAATAATGAGAATTTGAGGGCCCGCGCTGTACAGCTCAACGGCATCTTGAGAAGAGCCTAAAGTAAAGGTAACTGAATGATGAGACCGGGTAAGAAAACGAGAAAAAACCAGAAAAAAAGAGGTTGACATGTGTTGTGTGAGATCTGAGAATTTGAGGAAAAAGAGAACAAGCACGGGGAAACAGGTGTTCAAAAGAGATAAAAGAGCAATATTTATTGCTTTTGTGTTTGTGTTTTGTGTAATAAAAAATAGGTTAGAGCTATAGAAGCCGAAAAACCACAAAGCAAAAGTTCAAGAACGAAATGAGTCGCTTCATGACGTGGAACTTGTCGATCGAACTGATGCGTGAATTGGGATGTAATTGAAAACTGGTCGGTCATGTTCTCGTCGTGGTCCCGCCGGTGTTGAGTTTCAAGGTGATCCACATTTATGGACTTTGTGAACAATTGGAGGAGCAGAGCAATGAGGAAAGAGCAAAAGAGTAGGGAACGAAAAGAGTGGAGTTGTAGTTGGAGTTGGAAGTAGTCAAATCCAGATGGGGATAGGGTGGCATGTGGTTGTTAGTATTTGCAAAAGTTTGGGTCAAAGGGTTAAAGTTTTGTAGAGCACGAGTGACCAGGAAGTGAAATTTTGTGAAGGGTTAGTACGAAGACCAAATTTGAAACAATAAAGCAAATAAGAAGAGGAATATGTTCAAATCTCATGCTAGTGCAAAATTATGGACCCCACATGGAATCCAAATTAGGACAGCCAATCAAATTGAGAAATCCGCGGCGACGATGATCACATCCACACAACACACAACTATGCGAAACGGATAACTGAGGGCATAGAGAGGATGTGGGTTCGGAATTAGTGGTCTTCTCCCCAGTCGAACAACCGAGACACCCCACAAGATGGGGAGACGCCGAGCGAAATCATCGCCGAGTCAGAGAGTAACAACAGTTGTTAACTCGTTCTTGCCACTGGCAGAAAGAATCCGATGGATGGAAGAAGAGATGTGAGAAGAAAGAGAGAAAGAAGAGATGGGGGAAGAGAGAGCATCAAAGATTTTTTGATCAGTTACTCGATTTTCATGGATATCGAGGAGTGGGTGTTGATTGTGACAGGTGCAAAGTTTTTCACGAGTCTGGGGGACCATTTGACATGACATTCGAGATGCGATGGGTACTCCGAGGGTTTTGGATTTCAAAATGTTTGGAGATAAGGTCAAATTGTTGGAATCGTAGTGTAGGGAAACTACAACTTCCGATTGCAATTCATTCGAATAATGCCACGAACCCATTTGAACCCGCTCTTTGACACCCCGATCTCTAATTTCCGATTTCTTTGTGCTACCAACATGTGCTCAACCGATCCATCAAACCGACAGAAAATGTTGTGAGACTAACTGACTTCAGATCATTGACATGTTATTCAAAAATCAAAAATGAGTGATGATTCGTTTTATTTTAACAAACTTTATTCAGGGTTTCAGTGTACATTTTAGTGGTGCGTTCAGTTGGAATTAGAGGGGGTTCAGTAATACAAAAATATCACAGTAATTGGGTTGGGACGGGGGGAGAAGCCAACAGATTTCGGGGAAAGGGGAAAAAGATTTACTTGTTGGCCTCTGCCACGATTTGGAGGATTCGGATGAACAGATTGAGGATGTCGAGGTAGAGGGCCACACACGCGCAGATGTACTCCTCGGGACTGAATCGGTACATCACCATATCCAAGTCGATGATGAGGAGGACGCAGAAGAGACCGGCCCCTAAGACGTTGATGACGAAATTCATGGCGGGGCTCATGAAGAACATCTGAAAAAGTACTTGCTTCACTATATGAAAATTAGGTAAAATACTCACCTGGAAGATTCCGGCCCAGAACAACACCATTAACAAGGATCCCATGCTGGCGTATCCAACGGAGAAGTCTCGCTTGTTCTGCAGGGTGAATGCGAAGAGCGATGCGACGACAAGGCCAGTGATGAAGACGGCCTCGAAGATCACTTTAGCTTCAAACATGGTCACTGAAAAGTCACATTTCTTCAGTGAACGAAGCAAAAAATTACATACCCACACATCCCATGGTAATGGCTTGAACTGCCGTGAATGCCGCCAGGAGCACGTAGTTGAGGGGAACTTCTCTGGCGTAGACATGGAGGGCGATGATGAGAGCGACGGATCCAAGGAGATTTGGGAACACAATCCAGGCACTGAAAAAAAAACTTGAGTACTGATAGCCAAATCTAAAATTAGTGTTACATCCCATTCATTCCCTTATAAATAATTCCAAAAGGAACATGAAACCGCTCAAAATGTTGTTCTCCCAGTCCGTGTTGGGGTCAGTTTCAAGTTTCTGTTTATTTGCTCTCATTCTTTCGGTACCCGTGAAAAAAACGTCTCAACTTTTGAAAGTTCCCATCTGTCTGGCTTTAAAAAAGAAGACTTCGAAGGAAGGGGCGCCTGAGCTTATGGGGTGTGACTGTGAACCACATTAGCACTCTTTTGGAAAACGAAATGAGTGAAATCTCGCCCAGCTCATTCATCACTCCCCCATTTCATTTTGCAGACTCGAAGTGTTTTCCCGAGAACCAAAACCGAGTTCCGGGTCCCAACTCGTTCTCCGACACCGACTAATTTATTGTTTTCCACTCTCGTTTCCCCTTAGGTGCAAAATGCGTAGGTTTTCAACCCCCAGACCAGTTACAGATGCACAGAGTAATCCTTGGATTGCACCGACAATTCCATGGAATTAGTGCCCTCCTTACCTCCTTGAAAACGGGAAAACATTGACCTCCTGCTTCTGGGCTTCTGGCAAATTAATGCGATTGGTGCCATATGCATTTTCCTCATTCTCCTCCACACTTTGTGACTTTGGAGTCGTTTGGTTCAGTTTTTCACTCAAATTTGTTCACTTTCTCTTTCTTTTTGGGTCCAAGCTTTTTTTGTTGTGCTGTGTTTTGTTTTGTTTTGAAAAACGAGGTGTCGTCCTTTACTTAATCGGGTTCCGGTTCCTTCTTCTTCTTCTTTCTTTTCGTTTTCTCAACTCCTCACCAAGAACTTAATCAAATGGTGTGCACTTGGCTCCTCGGGACCCTGTGCCCATTGCCAATTTAAGCTTGAAGAAGAGCGTTTTGTCCTTCCCACCAGTAGCTCTTTTTTAGTCGTTAAACCCAGAATTCACTTTTTGAAGCTTGGCTCGCGACCATATGTTTGTTGTGTTTTCCCCGGGAATTGAACCATATAAACATTTGAGTGTCACGCACCCCTACACCCACACAAGTGTACATCAGGAACCAGAACTAAAAAGTACAGAGTTTGTACTATAATTAACGTGTCAACTGCTCCGGAAGCAGAGGAAATTGACCCCATACACATTTCACACTTCCTAGTGCTAAACTAAGCCTATACTCCCTCATGCCACGTTTTCTGGATTCGTTTATCACGCGCCGAGCACATTTCCGGAGCCCCGCTGGTTTCCGGCCGTAGTGGTGGTAGTGTCATGATTAATTCAAGTCAGAGATGGATTCATCATGTGTTAACACTAGTGTTGGGTCTTGAGTGTTAGGTGTCGTGTTCACACGCGATCTTCTTGGCCACCTTCTTAGAAACTTGAAAAGGATGGTGTTCACTGTCTACGTGAGATTTCATCACTTTCAGATCTAGTGGTCACTACTGGTCCGAAACTTTTATGATCCCAGTCCCATTGTTTTTATTTGAAAAACGTGTGCCCCTCGTGCCGTTCCTTCCACCAACCATTTAACGATGTTTTTCAAATGTGAATTTGGTGCCTGTGCTTGTTCCTTTGCATTGTTTTTTCGCCCACCCGAATCCAACCTCGTTACATAGTTTAACGGATTCTCCCTTCTGGTGTGCACCCATCGTTCTTTTTTCCGGAAGAGAGAAGAGACTGCAGTAAGACCGGAGCAACAAAATGCGATCAGCAAAAGTTGGAGTGGCGAGGCAGTTGGAAACAAAGAAGCCGCAAACTGGCCGAAAAATATCAACATCGTCTCGTGGAACGATTCACTCGCAGCAGAGTCAGCCGGAGGATATTCAGATGAAGTATACGAGGTGGGTACTGTTTGAATGCGTATACTAGTTTTCATTAGGTGTGCTCTAAAACTACTCTTTGCGCACTTTCGAGATGACATTAACTGACTGACACAATCCGCTACCCGCTAATTAGACGTAGCTTAGCAACACAATGTAATCATTCGTGAATTTCTGACCTAAACTCCATAGTTGAGGGCATTTCTAGATTTCTGAAGCTTTTCTAGAGTGAATTTCAATTACCCTCTTACTTTGCATCTTTCAGAAAAGAACTCAAAGAATACCGTCAGTTGTTCAACATGTTTGACACTGACGGCTCCGGTGCAATCGGAAACGAAGAGCTCAAACAGGCCATGATCAGTATTGGACTTCATGCGAACAAAGCCGAAATCGACAACGTCATCAAAGAGGTTGGCCCATTTTGATTTACTATGCTCTTTTTGCTTTTTTATTTACTATGGCCCTGCCTCTTTTCCACTTTATTACCCACGTCAATCCTTCTTGAAAACGAAACTGCCGATTTGCCGCCGCCATTATCTCCATTCCGTTTCTCCATTTTTGTGCCTCTGACACTACAATCGACTTTGCCCCACCTCCTCAGCTTCATTCTTCTTTTATACATTCATTCATCCATCCCCAATATGAGTGGCCAATCCTCCTCTTCTTCTCACAACCACAAATATCAACAGGTGGATGCTGATGGCAACGGAGAGATCGACTTCGAGGAGTTCTGTGCTTGCATGAAGAAGTCGCAGAACATTGTCAAATCGACCAACGAGGAGCTCATCCGCGAGTGCTTCGAGATCTTCGACCAAGATCGCAACGGTATTATCACCGAGAACGAGTTCAAGGTATTCACAAACCGCAATTCGTCTACGAGTAACATTTTCAGTACATCGCCAAGGAGTTCGGAGACTTTGACGATGAGCTTGCCGAGAAAGTCTTCCGTGAACTCGACGTCTCTGCTAATGGACACTTGTCGGCCGATCAGGTCAGCTGTTCTCTGTTTCCCCACATTGGTAAACATTGTTTCAGTTCGCCACTATCGTCGAGGACTACTTGCTCAGCGACCCTGTCAAGCACGACGTCGACAACGAGGAGTCAGCTGATGAGAGACACGACGAGCGTCGTGACGATCGCTCCAGCCCAATGAATCATCTCTCTACTGTCCATGAGTGAGCAGAAGAAGCATGTGATCCGACAAATTCTCTTATCTCCTTGTTCCCCATCCCAAATTGTACATAAGATACAATACAACATGTAGCTTCTTGTCCCCCAGTCCAGCAAATCTCATGATTCCGTATTCCGTATTTTGATTTTTTTTGCACGATATTTTCTTTTTCTTCTGATTCAATAAACAATATACTCACTGTTTTTGGATGATTTGGTTGGAGTTCGGGATGTTGTAGATTGCGGCACAGATGGCAATGGTGAAGATCAGCTGGAAGCTGACGATTCCGAGAACTTTGCGGAGGAACGCTGAAAAAATTGGGATATAAGGAAAGACGTCATGTTGCAATGTTTCTGTTCTAAGAACTAATCAGTGATAAACTTTTTCTATAAGTTTTTGCGATTACTGAGAAATGTATGTCATGAGGATATCAGAATTGTGGCATTTCTCAGAACTTGGGCTGAAAAATTTGCAAATCAATCATTCATCTCTTGAGTCTGAACCTTTGAACCTTTGAACTCTCCAACTCAAAAACTCATTTCCTAAGCTAAACTATGGTAACTTTTGACTTCTACTCTTCAAACTTTAAGCTAGCCAATTACTCATCTCTCCAAAAACTAATGACGTAGTTAGTCTTCTTCAAAACAAGACGGCAGTTCTTCTTTTTTTGGTCTAACTGAACTTACCAATTCGAATCATTCGGTTCGCCTTGCCAACACATCCTGGCATGAATCCTTCAGCATCGATCATTCCTGCCTCAGCGTGAGAAGAGTTGGCAATGTTGAGCGGCCACATTTGGGGGTTTCTGGAAGTTGAAATGAGCGAAAAATGACATGAGGAAGCTGAAATAATTGCGAAATTACCTCTCAACCTTGACATCATCGTCACTGTCGTCGGTGTCCGCGAGGAGATTGACCTGAAAGTAAACAATGCATCCGAGGAACTCTGGAAAGACTCACTCTCTCCGGTTCACGAAGCTGACTGCTTACAGCCGCCATCTTAAATAGTTTGATAGATGGAAACCTGCAATAACTTTGATGACTTCAATCAACTATTGATTTCAACAGCAGCAAAAAAAACAAGAGGCAATGAAAAGTGACACAAAGCGACCAGAGAATGAACTGTCAGATGTATTCGACAGTCGGCGAACGATGTTGAAACCGTCACAGAGAGAAAAAAGTATAAAGAAGGAAGAAAACGAAGAGAAAGATGGGTGAAAATGCAAACATGGTTGGGTAGAGATTGTGTTGGCGGGAGACACGCAGAGAATTCTTATTCGGTTTCCCCACGGGCATGCTGTGTTAATACGTGGATATTATCGACGTTTTCGAGGGCTACTGGGGGGATACCGACGTGGACATGTATGATGGATTGAGTGAGATCTGCGGACCGTTTTTCACACTGTTTTCTGAACGGGTTTGGAGAAAACAAACGTCGAAAAAGTGAAGTTTTGATCAGTATTCTCTTTCTGGGATTCAGAGAACAGCGACGAATTCAACGAAGTCATGCTGCCAGACAAGTAATAATGATTCTGAGTAGACCAGAATGAGAGACAATTTCTCCCTTGAAAAACAAGACTGATTCATAATTCTGACGGCTGAGAATTGAGGATTGGCAAACGGCGCCTAGCATTGCCAAGCTACCATAATTAGTTTTGGTTGCTAAGTTGGCAGCTGAAAAACGGGAGAAACTTGAAAATACTATGGAAACTCACAGAAACAGAATGTTTCGCAATGTTACAAGAAAGGAAGCGAGCTCACATGGGCATGATTCAACAAGCCTTATGAAAAAGCTGGGAAACTTGTCGGGAACTCGGAGGACAGAGCAACATCAAAAACCACTGACTCGGAAGTTTTTAAAAACAGGAAGTTTTGCTTTGAAAAACGCTGTTATCGCCAAAAAAAGAGCCGAGGATGGAAAAAACACACAAATGTGATGTCGACCTGGAGTGAAGAAGTTTCAGATTTCTCCAGATTCCTGAATCTTTTCTTCGGCACTAATGAAGAAGTAACTGCTTTCTCCTCGTCAAGTGTCACATTTCCAACGGACCCTCCGGAACAGCTGCGGTTATTAGATGATCCTTAAACTTTAGTTCCATAAAATCGCCGATTCCAATGTTTTGTCTGTTAGTAACTCTCAAACTTGTTCATCACTATTCCTCTGAAATCTCTTTGTGCTCTGAAATCAACCCAAAATCAATTCCCTCTGCTTCCCCGCAAATCTCTGCGTTTCCAGTCGTTTTTATCTCTCGCCACGTTTTGCTCGAGAAGAGGCATCGGCGGTCGATGTGAGTGTAGCAATGAGCGGTTTGTGAGCGTGAGCGAGCGATGGAATCGACCCGAGCGCGCATACATTGTCGTGTGCGGGGTTAAGACAGGAGAAATAACATTGTACGATGAAATACGGAGACATCGCTGTGTCCCGCTCGCTGCTGTGGGCTGCCCTGCCGTGCCTGCCGCACGTCGCTGCCTCGTTGTCCCGTGGAAGAGGTTTTGCGAGCCGGCCACCCCTACAACACTCCAAATTGTCCGTTGCATCAGATTTAACCAATTTTTCCATTTTTTTCGTCGCGATTCAGCTATTTTTCAGAGTTTTGACGCAATATTCACTTGAATATCTTTGTATTTTCAAAGGACTGGCATGCAAAACATCTGAGCAACACATTGATGACTTGGAAAGACGGTCGTCACAGGGAAAACTAGTAAGAATTAAATTTATTAAGAAGATGTGAGTTTTTACTTCTAAAACTTGGAACAGACCGCTTTTACCATCCAAGGGTTAGTGATTCCGTCTTTGTCAAGCGTTTCGTTTGCAAACTTCTTGAGACCAGTTGTCAGATCTGTGGAGTTCCGTATCGTTGGTGAACTGGGTTCCCATTTCTGATTGTTGGTCTGATTGAAGTTGAAGTTCATTTGACAAAAAGAAAGCGTATGAACAAAAGAACGGAAAAGCGAAAATCGAAATTGTACACAGAATGAGCAAGATATTCACAGAAAAAGTACCAAGAACTATAGAGATGTTGTGAGTTGTGAGTGGAGCGGAAATGTGGAGCAGAAGAAGAAGACGGAATATTTCACAGAAAATGATTTGAACTGACTTTGGATCTTTGTTTGGTGGAAGGAGGATGGGAGAAATTTCGTAAATTATCGTTCCGTGGAAGTTTCGTACAGACTACTGAGTCTTCTGAGCCTTTTCAGCCAGGTTCTCCTAAAAAACAAGAGTAATCAAATTTTTGGATAGAAATATATGCGAATATACCTCGTGACACTTCTGGAACTCTGCGGCAAAGTCGGCGATGTCGCCGAAGAAGGATTGGTATCCAGCTTTGGACGATTCAAATCTATTTCGTACAATCACAAATTCCTTGTTCCACGTGAGGACTTTATCATACTTCACTTTCATGCGGTCTCGATGTTCGTGGATGAAGGTAGCCACCGATGGCTCTTCGCAGGTTTGGAGATTTTCGAACTTTTTAACGTACTTTGTCATCTCTTTTCTCAGATCCGCATAATCGATTTTCGAAGCTGCTTTCAATCCACGGAGTTGCGAAGGGAAATCCAGAAGTTCGGGGAACTGTGCTGCCACCAGCTGAGCCACGACGTGCGTGCCAATTTGATTCGGGTTCTTCGTCGGCAGATCTTTTATGGTTTTCAATGCACTCATCTCAAAGCCGTGAATTGTTCCTCTCCCTTCGTTCAATTTCTCGGCCAGTACAAGGACGACATTGAGAGCCCCTTGGAAGGCAAGTGAAGATCTCGTCTCAAGGAGTGCATCAAACAATTTGTCGACAATCTGAAAGAGTTGACTGTTGATTTTTTTCAAAATTATTTTATAAAACTCACAGTCGACCACCGGTAGAATTCCTTGATATCGTTCATGAAAGAACATCTTTCGACAAGAACGATTGCATTCGGCAGCTTCCGACAAAACGCTTCGAGCCAATCCCGCGCCTCCAGTTCTGCTTCATATCCCTCAATCTTTCCACCATTAGCAAACTGCTTTTCTTCCTCTTTGTTGGGGACGGCGTGTTTGAGGAACTGGCAATGTCGTTCGGTGATCATCAGCAAATTGTGATTTTGTAGTCCGTCGATAAGGTTTTGCTGATTGTCGCCGATTTCACGGATTGCAGAAGCTTAAACAAAAATTTGTGTTCAGCTTTTCACTAATGACTCACTAATGTCCAAAACCCTCGTGAATTTGACTTGCTCGGTCACCTTCTTCTTTTTCTGCAGTTTGCCAGTCGTGTTGTCCTGTTTGGCGATCATTGAATCGATGGAACTTATGTCGAGGTTTTCCGCTTTTTTTTGAATCTCGGCTCTTGTATGAAAAACTGAATTGTCACCATTTCTTCCCGCGTCCGGAAGGTTCCATTGTTTGAACGTGTACTTTTTCTTAAGATTCTCTGGGGGTGGGAGTGGAGGAGGAGGGGGAGGGAGGGATTGTAAACGTTTCAAAACGCATGCCATCTCTGAATCAGAAGCTATTGGCGGAGAAGACGAACAGTGAGTTGATGGTGGCAACGACGAGTTTTCAAGATTCACTTCCTTCGCTTCTTGGCTGAAGTTAAGTTCTACAACCGACGACGTTCTCTGCTTTTTCAAGCCTTCCGGTTCTGGCGAGGATTGTTTCGGATTCCGAAAAGAGCACGATCGAGTAAGAATTGAGTTGCGAATTCGGTCCCATGGCAGATGGTCACTTTTCGGTTTCGTAGGAGTTTGCTCAGATGGATTAACTTTCGCTTCCAAGTGCTTCGGTTTTGGCGCAACAGTTGGTTTAGTAGATTTCGAAGTCGTGGAAGAGCTTGGTTGAGATAGATCTGAGTGGCTCATTCGGAATGGTGGCGATTGATCTCGTTTTGGTTGCGAAGCTGGCTCTTGCTTGGATGGTTCAACGTTCGCCCCCAATCCTTGTGGCTTTGGCGGCAGAGTCGGTCGAGGAGTCCGGGCATGTTCCAGTGAGTCTGAGTGATCTATTTCGTACGGTTTGTCATGTATTGGTTTTGGCGCTGGCACTTGCAAGAGTGGGACAACGTTTGCTGTGATTTCTGAAGATGATGCATCATACCAGAGAAGCAAAAATCTGAATGGAAACGTACCGGAAGACAAGTTTTGGGAAGATGATGATTTTTCCGAGAGCGAGACACCAGGAACAGAAGACATCTGGACAAGGTTCAGTCCCACAGCCGTCGAGGATTGCTGGGTTTCCAGGCCGTTCCGCGTAAGAAATGTTGGTCGAGGAGTTCGCACAGAGTTCGATCTACCAAATCGATGCATCTGAAGCTCTGTACATTTGGAACGTTTTGGTATTAGTCCTGGATTCTGCTTTGATGGGTTGACGTTTGCCGACCCTTCTGAAATCGGAGTTTTATAATGGATAACCAAAAATCTGAAAGGTCTCATACCGGAAACTGGGTTTTGAGAGGATGGCGACTGTTTGGGATCAGAAGAGGAGAACAGTTGAACAAGGTCGAGAACCGAATTTGATTGCTGGGATTTCAAGCCTTTCCGCGTAACTGGAGCTGTTGGTCGAGGAGTTCGGAGAGAGTTCGCTCGAACTAAGCCATTCGAGAACACACCAGACGACGGATTTTTGGATGACATTTTCGTGAGCGTGACTCCATCAGAAACATGGGACTGCTCGACCAGGTTCACTTTGACACCCGAGAAAGATTCCTCTACTTTCGATTCCTCCGGTTTTGGGTAAACTTGTCTTGGTTGAGTGGGAGAAGAGTTCGATCGATTGTGATGATTCATCCGGGACTGTGGCCATTGAGAACCAGTTGGCTGCGGCGCTGGAGCACGCTCGGTTGAGTTGACGTTGGCCGATGTTTCTGAAATTGGAGCTTCATACTAGAGAAGCATAAATCTGTAAGGAAACATACCGGACGTTGGATTCTGGGACGATGGCGACTTATTTCTAAAGGACGCAAACATCTGAAAAATTGAAGGTTTATCAGAAAATGCGTGAGTAAAACATTAGGAAAAGCATCATTATCAGAAGGAAATAATCTCAAATTGAGAAAAGCCGTTAAAATAATCCGAATTTCTTAACAATTAGTGCAAATTGAAAAGAAAACGTATTGAAGAATGAAATGCCTTCCGGCTTTTTGTTTTGAAATGTGACTCATTTTAGTTTCGAAATGAATATCTCGCCACGAAAACTGATCTCTGTGCTTTTTCCAGAATTGATCGAAGGAAAAAAAATTAAGAATGAATCACCTCGGATTTTCAGACATATCTTCCTTCTCTGGTTGCTTTTGCAAAGCACTGATCCAGTCGACGTCTCTGCTTTCAAAAGGCTCCTGATGGATAGAGCATCTCTGCGATACTGTTTAGACGACGTTATGAATTCTGGATTTGTAAAAATTTGGTCATTTTCATGAGAATCAATCTTGTTTTGAATAAAATCTCAGATTCTGCTTTTGAATAGAAACACATGAAACATTTTATTAACTCGGGGGAGGATACATTCTGAATGGATACAGAAGATCATTGTTTTCTGCACCAGTGGCTGTTACATAGTTTTGAGTTGACAGTTTAGATAAAAACGAAATTGCAATTTTCAGTGATTACAGATATGGATGAATTGAACTGAAATTGGACCAGATCGGTCTTAGACAGGAACACGAAACTAGGCCAAGTCTTTATCTGTTTTTACACAAATGCTTTGCTGCTTCCGGTTGAATCACCGTTCTTTTTTTTAAATAAAAAATAAAGATTCTCCTTACCAAAGTTTCTCAGAACACTCTAGAGTTTTCGTTTCCCTCCTGATGTATCATGATTGTCAGTGTTGCTTCAATCACTCGTTGTTTTTCTCGGTTGATCAACGTTTCCTGTCGACGCATTCGTCCTCTCTCGTTCTTCCTCGCAGCAAAAAGGATCGCTGGCCACTCGCATGGTTTTTATGAAAAAGTTTCCGTCTTTAATGGAGAAAAAAGTTTACGCCCCGCTTTTTGACTAAATTGCGGAACAGTTATGAGAAATCATGTCCTCATGGTACCGAGTAAAAATCGAAAATGGAAAAAACAGTTGAAAAGGCATATTTTTTTTGAGAAGATAACGTTTTTCACAGAGATTGGAATGGCGAAATGCTCAATTCTGATTTCGAATGAAATGAACTATGCAGTTTCACAGACCCCGAGACCTCCCGGTTAAGAGAACGCAACGAGTGCCCGCAAACCTACAGTCGAACAGATCATTCAAGTAGACAGTCCAAATTTTAGAGAAGAAAACGTTTTTGTCGGAGGTTGGGATGGCGAAATTCCCAAATTTGATTTCAAATGAAATGAACTATGCAGTTTTACAGACCCCGAGACCTCCCGGTTAAGAGAACGCAACGAGTGCCTGCAAACCTACAGTCGAACAGATCATTCAGGGACACAGTCCAAATTTTAGAGAAGTGAACGTTTTTCACGGAAGTTGGGTTAGCGAAATTCCCAATTTTGCTCTCAAATGAAATGAACTATGCAGTTTTACAAACCCCGAGACCTCCCGGTTAAGAGAACGCAACGAGTGCCTGTAAACCTACAGTCGAACAGATCATTCAAGTAGACATTCCAAATTTCAGAGAAGAGAACGGTTTTGACGGAGGTTGGGATGACGAAATTCCCAGAGAATATTTCAAACGAAATGAACTATGCAGTTTTACAGACCCCGAGACCTCCCGGTTAAGAGAACGCAACGAGTGCCTGCAAACCTACAGTCGAACAGATCATTCAAGTAGACAGTTCAAATTTTAGAGAAGAAAACGTTTTCGACGGAGATCGGGATGGCGAAATTCCCAATTTTGATTTCGAATGAAATGAACTTCGCAGTTTTACAGACCCCGAGACCTCCCGGTTAAGAGAACGCAACGAGTGCCTGCAAACCTACAGTCGAACAGATCATTCAAGTAGACAGTCCAAATTTCAGAGAAGAAAACGTTTTCGACGGAGATCGGGATGGCGAAATTCCCAAATTTGATTTCGAATGAAATGAATTATGCAGTTTTACAAACCCCGAGACCTCCCGGTTAAGAGAACGCAACGAGTGCCTGCAAACCTACAGTCGAACAGATCATTCAAGTAGACAGTTCAAATTTTAGAGAAGAAAACGTTTTCGACGGAGATCGGGATGGCGAAATTCCCAATTTTGATTTCGAATGAAATGAACTTCGCAGTTTTACAGACCCCGAGACCTCCCGGTTAAGAGAACGCAACGAGTGCCTGCAAACCTACAGTCGAGCAGATCATTCAGGGACACAGTCCAAATTTTAGAGAAGTGAACGGTTTTGACGGAGGTTGGGATGACGAAATTCCCAGAGAATATTTCAAACGAAATGAACTATGCAGTTTTACAGACCCCGAGACCTCCCGGTTAAGAGAACGCAACGAGTGCCTGCAAACCTACAGTCGAACAGATCATTCAAGTAGACAGTCCAAATTTTAGAGAAGAGAACGTTTTTGTCGGAGGTTGGGATGGCGAATATCCCAGAGTTGATTTCGAATAGAATGAAATATGCAGATCGTTCTTGCAATTGCAGTCAGAGAGAAAAAGAAAGCAGTCCAAAATATCTCGGCATGTTTAAACTCATCCAGACTTTTCAGATAATTCAGGGTATGCGAAAGTTCAATAGAGTCCCCATTTTTCACGTTTCGAAAGGCGAAAACTGCTTGTTTTACCAAAAGCTAAAACACTCACGTTTGTCAAAGTTGTCCGCTATCGATGGAGCAGAATATAGTAGATACAAGTGGAATAGAAGGCAGAGGGAGAGGAGCTGGTCACCAAACACCAGGTGGGGTGGAGGGGCGAATGACGAGGACTGTTGATGGACGACAGATCAATAACTGTTGCCCTACGCGCGCGCGTTCACCGTAGATCAATATCCCTCTGTTCCCCTCGCATCCTTCTCCTACGTGCGCCGTGCCTTTTCGATATTCTGTCGTACTTTTATCAATCCCCTCTTTCTTTTCTTATTCTGTCTTATCTCTCCTACCGAGTGCTCCGTCAACAATCGATTTCTGTAAAAAACATGAGTATTTTAAATCCACCGGTATAAGGTATAACGTGTCTGAAAAAATCAAGTTCTGTTTAGAGATTTTGCAAGAAATATCTACTTCCTTGTATACATCAGTTCCAAAACATCGCGCTATTCTATGAAAAGTCTGAAAAGAAACAGACAGCATTGAAATGCAAAACGTGGGAACTTCAGAACAATGCTTTTCAAACAGAAGAAATAGCCTGGAAACAGCCATTTCTGGGAGAAACTTGTCAAAAATCCAACCATGAAGAATTTTGTGCTGCTCTCACTGCTTTTCATCACCTTCACTGCAATCAAGGAGACTACCATCCTCCAGGAACTGGACACTACCCAGCCGATCGGGATCGTCTCCGGAGAATCGCCGATTATTGTGGACCAACACCAACACCGCCTATCCCGCCGTGCCGAAATCGTCCGCATCAAGAAGTCGGTCGTGGGGAGAAGATCCAATTCTCCTCCCCACGTCCCAACCCCCTATCCTAAGTAAATGAAACACTGGATTTTATTTTTGTATTTTAATCTTAGAATAAAAGAATACGAGCATCGACATTTGTTCAGTAATAATGTACAAAAGGAGCACACTACATGGAAGATGTTTCTAATTCACGGTTGATCAATAGAGAATTGAATCAGCACTGTTACATGATGTTCTACTGCCTTCAATGAACAGTTCAGAGCTTCTACCCGTTTGTATCAATTACTCGCTGTTTTCCTAAACTTATCAACATTTCCTGTCCACGCATTTGTCCTCTCTCGCTCTTCCTCGCAGCAGAGACGTTCGCCGGTCACTTGCTTGTTGGGTTCTTTTTAAAGGCGCATGCAATTAATCGGTCGGGTCTCGCAGCGGGTGTACATATACGGGGCAAGGCAAATATGAACGATTTCCGTCTTTTTTCGCAGAAAAAAGGGAAATTACACCGCTTATTCGGCTAAATTGCTCGACAGTTTTGTAATGAAACATGTTGCCTGCATTGTTATTGTTGCTGCGATCAGCTCGAATGCTCCTCATCCAGATATTCCTTTTCTATTCTGACTGCCGTCAACGTTACTGCAAATCGCCGTCGCCACCACTTGCGCACTGCTCTGCTGCTGCTCGAGGGAAAATCGCTTGCAATAAAGCCTGCACATTCAACCGATTCGCCACAAACGGTGAGTTTCATTTTGAAAAAACGAGACTAGTTGTTGCACACTCTTTCCACAATGCTTTTTTCACTGCAAAATTGCTCTCTAACTTCTTGAGACTAGTTGTCAGATCTGTGGAGTTTCGTATTGTGGTGAACTGGGTTCCCATTTCTGATTGCTGGTCTGACTGAAGTTCAGATTTATTCGACAAAGAGAAAGCTTATAAACAGTACTGTGAACAAAACTAAAATACGGAGAAATTGAATTTGTACAGAATGAGTAGAATATTTACAGAAAATCACAGAGAACAGAGAGAGAGAGAGAAATGAATCAATTTTCGTATTCATGTTTCGTAGAATTACAATTGGATAGATGTCGGGAGTAAATGGAATGGAAAAGAAGGATACAGAATAGATTCTCGGTAAATGAATTGAATCGATTTTCGATTTCATGTTTTGTAGAAGTCAAACTCAGAAGTAGAGAGAAATAGAGAATAAGTAGAGAGATGTCGAGAGAACAGATGAAGAGCAAAAGAAAGGGAGACGAATCCGAAACACAATATTTCTGAGCCTTCGAAGCTAGATTGTCCTAAGATATAAGAAGTTAGGAAACTTTCAAATTGAAAATCAAGAAAACTTACTTTGTGACATCGCTGGAACTTGACGACGGATGGCTTTCAGCTACAGAGTGACCGTCAGGATTGATTGGTGGGTTTCCAAGATTCTTCTGAAAACAAAAAAATAAAATTTTTTCAGAGACAGTAACAAAAAAATCAAATCACCTTGCAAGCCTCTATGAACTCGACGGCGAACTTCGCGATGCTCGAGAAGAAAGGGATTGGATCCTTGCTTGTCTCCGCAAACTTGCTTAACGTGCTATCAAAATCTGTCGGCCAGGATTCCAGCTTGAAGTGAGCGTCTTCCAACTTCTGCCCGTTTTCTTGGAGAAAACCCAGAATAACATCCTCTTTATCGTACTTCTTCAGGAGCTCGATCCGCTCGGCGAACTTCTTCATTTCTTTCATGATGTTGTTGATGGGAGCCTTCGAAGCTTCCTCGACAGTCGGCAGCGTTGTCGGGAAGTTCAAGTACTCGGGGCAGTTGTCATTAACGAACTTCACGAGCATGTCCATTCCATTCGTGTTGTCCTCCCCCTTGTAGCTTGAGAGCTGATGGAGGTTCGCCATCTCAAAAATGAACCTTTTTGAACGGGGGCCGTTGATGAAGATGGCCATGCCCCTGATCATCTCGATGATCGTGTGGAAGGCCACCGAAGTCCTGATCTCCTTGCTCGCCGACCACAACACATCCATTCTCTGAAACAAATGAGTATACATTTGGTGATAAAGACTGAACACTTACTTTTGCCTCCTCGAAGTACTCCTCGATGTGGTGGATCGTATTGACGACCTCAGCGCGTTCTCGCGCGTCGGGAAGTTCTGTGCTGAACTTCTCCAGCCACGGCTGCGATCTTTTATCGTACTCTTTAAAACTCCCAACCTCCTTAAAGTACTGCAGATCCTTTTCGTTTGGTACGGAGGTCAGGAGCTTAGCACACACGTCCTCGGTGAGAACGTCGAGATTGAAGGTCTTCAGAGCGATGATGTATCGCTCTGCGTTCCCTCCCAGCGCCTTCATCCCACTGGCTGCAAGTTCGGAAACGTATATATTTTTCTGTTTTCTTGAATTACCGATTGCGAGATCTCTTCGCTGGGAATCTTTGTCTGATGCTCTTGGGGTCCTCTCCTCTTTCTTTTCTTCCTTCTCTTTCTTCTCTTCCTTTTCTTCCTTCGGCTTGTTCGGCCTCAGCATTTTTTCGAATCCTCTTGTTTTCCAATCTCTCAGCTCGTTGTTGAAGATAGAGTTCTCTCCCTTTGTTCCAGACTCGGTCACTGGGAACGGTGCGTACTTGGGGGGTGCCACATGTTCATAAAATCCCTGAATCGATGGAAGAGGACGGGGACCAGCCGAGATGGACGAGGAGGCAGAGGAAGAATGATCGGTTGACGGCGTCGGCATTGATTCACCTGAAACAGGTAAGTAATAGGAACAGAATCAAACAGTGCAAACTTACAGGTCTTGGCAACTGGCGATCGTGATTCGTGTGGCGGAGGAGTGAGACAATGAGACTGGGAAGATAGAGGCGAAGATTGCGGTGGAGGGACTGGGGGAAGTTGTGTATCTACTTCTTCGGTCAATCCATTGCCCTGCGATGGTTCTGTTCCATCTTCCTTCGGACCCTCACAATTCGGCGTCTTCTCTAACAACAATGAGCACTTCGATGAGAACAGTGGGTATTCGGCATCCGAAGAAGTAGAAGCCTCGTCCAGAACTCTCTGCGGCAGCTCCGTGTCAACCACTGGCGTCGTTCCTGATTGCAGCATGGAACCGCTCGATAGACTGGTTCTCTCATTTTCCGGATTATGTGATGTTGGTGGTGGTGGAGCAACACGGCGAGGTCCGCTGGACAGTTGAGCAGTTGACGATTGAGAGTCAATCGTTCCTGATTGCAGCACGGAACCACTCGATGGACTGGTCATCTCATTTTCTGGATTTTGTGATGTTGGTGGTTGTGGAGCAGGACGGTGAGGTCCGCTGGACGGTTGAGCAGTTGACGATTGAGAGGCGATCGTTTTTGATGGCAGCATTGAACCACTCAATGGGCCGCTTGTCACGTTCCCTGGGTTTCGTGGGGTTGGTGGTGGTGGAACAGAACGATGTGGTCTGCTGGACAGTTGAGCAGTTGACGATTGAGAGTCAATCGTTCCTGATTGCAGCACGGAACCACTCGATGGGCTGGTCATCTCATTTTTCGGATTTTGTGATGTTGGTGGTGGTGGAGCAACACGGCGAGGTCCGCTGGACGTTTGAGCACTTGACGGCTGGGAGTCAATCGTTCTCGATGACAGAAAGGTATCACTTGGTTGCAGCATGACATCTCTTGGTGACAGAATGGCATTTTGTGGTGAAAGCATGGCATCGTTGGTAATCAGCATAGAATCACTTGCTGGCAACATGGTATCACTTGGTGGCAGCATGGCACCGGTTGATGGTCTCACGTGGTCCAGATTTTCTGATGTTGGTGGTGCTGGAGCGCGACGGTGAGGTCCGCTTGACGATTGAACAGTTGACGCTGGAGAGTCACGAGTTCTCGATCGCAGAACAGTATTACTTGATTGCTGCCTGCGACCTGTTGGTGGCTGAATGGCTTGGCGTTGCTCGGATGCTTCCACAGATGGTGAGTTTGCTAAAAGTCAAATTTTATATTAGATGAATCAAAATCTGAAATGAAAACATACTGGTCGATCGGTTCCCGATAGAGGACACTTTTTTTTTCAAGGATGCGAACATCTGAAACATTTTACTGTAGTAGAAAGACAATTTGAGTGAGATTTCGGGAATGCATGATAAAATAATGGCTTTGCTTACGGAGGACGCTATTGAAAAAAGTAAAACTTTCGAGATATACTGAGAAAAATGACCAGTTCAAAGACTGGAATTCCGCGTTCCTTCCGTTTTTCTCGAAATGACTCATTGCAGTTTTGAAACAAATATCTCGCCACGAAAAGTGATCGATTGGTTTCTAAGTTTCTGAAAATCTTTTCCGAGGACACAAAAAAAACAGTTATGCATGAATCATCTTTAATTTTAAGGGATGTATTGGTTTTACGGTTGCTTCTGCTTTTGCCGCTCAAAGTAATCAGAATCTCATGAAAATTAGGGAGAATTGGAAAGAAAACGTATTGAAGAATGAAATGCCTTTTTTTTCTGTTTTTTTTTTGAGAAATGCCTCACTTTTTGTTTCGAAATGAATATCTCGCCACGAAAACTGATCTCTGTGTTTTTTTTCAAGAATTGATCAAGGGCAAAAAATGAAAAATGAATCATTTGAATTTTCAGGAATATCTTTCTTCTCTGGCTGCTTCTGTCAACTAGCTGATCCAGTCGACGTCTTCGGTACACAGACTGCTTGGGATGGGAACATAGTTGATTTCTTCACTGTTTTACATTCGATTCAGAAGATGTCATGGATTCTGAATTTTCTGAAAACTTTGTCAATTTTGAAGAAATTTTGTATTGTATTTGAATAAAAACAAATAAACAATTTTATTGTGGTTAAAGTTAGATGGCTTCCGCTTCATTCAAGCGAGTTGACAGTTCAGATGAAGATAAAACTGCGTATTTCAGTGGCGGATTACAGAGATGGATGATCTGAACAAAAATCGGATCGGATAGATTTATTGTTTCAGATTTTGGAAATCCTGAAATCACCCGACACACCCGATTCTGGACTTTTTCCCTTTGGTATTCATTTCTCGTCAGTTGGAGCCACATGTTCTCGCAAAATGAGAGACAGGCAACCGATGAGAGTGTAGAGAAAACGAAATAGATAGGAGAGGCGACGGGGAGCAGGAATAGGGAAAGAAAATTGATGGGGAGAGCGAGAAATGCTGTGGAAAAAAGAGAATCAGACGACTGCTCTGCCGCTTCCCAAATACATGGCCTAAGAAACCACCATTTCTACATTTTTGACTCGTGGTTTTCAGGCTCAATTTCCGCCAATTTTTGTTGAACTTCTTGAAAAAATTGCTCAGTTTGCCATCTCATCTTTAGTCTATTTCCCTTCGTTTTATAACAAGTTCTATTTCCAGGGAAGCCAACAATGTCTGCGAATTCTCAACCTTTGCCCGCCTCTCCCGAAC
Organism: Caenorhabditis panamensis; assembly: GCA_900883565.2. NCBI lineage: Eukaryota > Metazoa > Nematoda > Chromadorea > Rhabditida > Rhabditidae > Caenorhabditis > Caenorhabditis panamensis. The sequence continues at coordinate 765,436 of LR538379.1, read as the reverse complement.
GCGAAGTGTTCTACAAGCTCCAATCCTCAGACAATCAGATGTTCCCGATTTCTGAAAAAGCTCTTCGTTGCTCCATCACGTTGCAGAGTTGCCATGAGAATTTGCAGTTCACACCCGACACTCCTATTCCAGTGTTGAATGTCACCGGAAGGATTCTTGCTCTGATTACGGAATGGATGGAGAGACACAAAAACGATAGTGAGCCCAACGGACCAGTAAATCCCCGCAGAGTCCGACGAACAAGCTCGGACGATACGTTCTTCGAAAAAACCCAGGGATACCTCTACGAGTTGAGCTGGGCAGCCGATTATCTAGAAATCAGACTATTGATGATCAATATCGGCAAAGAAGTCGCGTCTTTAATCTATGAAAAGGAGAGTGAAGAGATCAATGAGATTTTCATGATGGAGAGTGTCAATGGTCAAGAAGAATCTGCAGAGAATGTCGTCATGGTTCCAGACAAGGTTTCTGAAGCTCCTACTTCAAGTTACTAAACTAATCAGTTCGTTTTTTCTTTTTACGAAAAAAGTGCACCAATAAATGCTGAAAAACTTGTAATTGGAGATCGAGATGATGTGATTATTCCATTCAGAACATTGCTACACCTTTTCGAAACTACATTCCCACGAGTTGGGGCTTCACGAATCAGATCTCGCCTGCACAATCAAACGGCTTATTAGTGGCTGCCTTTCTTGTTTAGCTAGAGGACACGCGAGATAGCATGTCATTGTGAGGCAAAAACATTCGTCCTAATCAGCAATTTTCCAAGATTCACGAGTAAAACTCTTCGATAACCATAGCAACCGTTGTGTACATATTCCCAGCATTCACACACTTGTGCTCAGTTTCTTTTTTTGTTATGATGAAGACCTACTTTTCTTATACTTTTTTGCCATTTTTCAGAAAGCGATATGGGATCTGCTCCCCTTCGTGCACCTGCTTCGAGTCCACCAAAAAGTGTTGACGACCCTGCGAAAGTCATCTACTGGCTAAAATCCAGAGACTGCCAACTCTACCGAATCTCTGAGGACTCACTGAAGCTGTCTCTGGAACTTTCTGAGATCCTTTCATCTCAAGAAGCCTTAACCGGAACAAAATCCTATCCTATCGAACTTAAAGCGATTAGTGGAGACACTCTGGAGCAGGTACTGGAATGGTGCGCTCATCACGAGAAGGACAATGTCTGGAAAAAAGGAGAACGTGCTGTCATGTCGGAGTGGGACACGCAGTTCATGGTTATGCGCAATGCTCAATTGCTCGACTTGGTCATGGCCGCTTACATTCTTCGCATCGACAAACTTCTCACTTTTGCTGGTCAGACAGTTGCAAACATAGCGAAAGGAAACAAGCCCGAAGAGTTTCTTGTCCTTCTCAATCTCATTTCTGACGACGAGCAAAGAATGTTAGCCGCTGCCAGGGAAGCCGCGGAGCAAGCTGAAGTTGCTGTCGAGCAACTTGCCGTCAATAACGGATCTACCAGCGAAAACTACGGATGTTTCTCCTTCTTCACAAGACGTCGCTGAGAATGTCAGACACATATGAACTCATGATAATTTGTTTTCGCCTGATTTCGTTGCATAATTCAAACTATTATAGCCCAATAAACATTTCCGAAAGCACAAAATGAGTGATAGACTGAAGAGCTCCGTTACTCAATCAGAAATCCCGATTCTCTGATTATGTTTTCTCTTCTCCAGTTTGCCCCTAGCTCGCGCTCACACGCCGCCAAAATGGAGGGAGGGTATAATTAGGGAAAGGACTACTCGTGTTTATCACGAGTATACCAATGTTTCCATGACAACTTTGGTGTACTTTTCGAAGGGTAATTCTTATTCATCAAACCTCCTCCTTGACGTTTTTGTTTCACCCACGGTTACCTTTGACTCCTCTTTGGTAAGCATTTGCAATCGGACCTAAAACACAATTTGGGCTTTTAGATTCAAACATGACATCCAATGTTTTCACTACCAAAGATGTCTACTACTTCAAATCGAAAGACGGTGAAGTCTTCCCTATCTCGGAAGCATCGTTGAAGAAGTTTGGGATCCTATCGGATTCAGTCAAAGCGTTTGCTCCTGAGAATTTTGACAATCCAATCGTCCTTGACAACATCTTGTCAACGACGATGAAGCAACTGCTCCAATGTACCGCCCACTACGAGAACGATCCGCCAATGAAGACCAATGACACGAACAGTTCCGAAAAGGAAAACAGGATCCACATTCCGAAATGGGACCAGCAGTTCTTCAACTTGCCCATTGAAGATTTCTGTAGGTTGATCGTAGCAGCGGATCATCTTGAAATCGAATGGCTAAAAGAATTGTTGGTTGTGCAACTGGACATCATGCTGGAGGGGAAAACGGTGCGGGAAATGAGGGACATTTTGGATATCCCGATAGAGCTCTACAACGAGCTTGCCGCTATGGAGGTGTCAAAGAAGAAAGTAAGAGGGAGAGATGAGGATGTTCCCAGTAGAGTTGCGGAGGATCGTGATGGTGGCAGAGAAGACTAACCATTATCAAAAAACGTGACACACACTAACGTACTTCCAAATAAATCTTTTATGACAAAATATACGTGTTTGGTTTGTAATTTACAGTTATTATGAATGACATCGTGACAAAAAAAGAAAAAAAAAACAGCTCGTATCATCATCCATGCTTCAACTTTTTTGGTCCATCTCCCATCTCCATCCCATCCATCGCCACCGCTTTCCTCTTCATCTGGTTCTGCACAATCGTCGATGTTGTGACAGACACTCGACCAAGTTCTAAAAATAGACACCCTATATGATCTATGTGAAAATGCAAGAACAGAACAGAGAGAGAACAGGTTCCGTTTACTATCACCCCACCTTTTGTGGGCACTGTCATTTTGTCGCAAATGGTTGTGGTTGCCGGCCCCGCATCGGAACTCATATCGAGGTGTGTGTTTGATGTAGTACCTGTCACATTTGGTTTTTGATTCTGATTTTCCCAGAAAAAGAAATTGGAGAATGACGCAGTGGAATGTGATATTGTAATAGGATATAAAGACCCGAAAATGACACAAAAGATCTAGATCAGTTCCTCTAACTATCAGTTCCCCCAGCTCACCTATTGGTTCGAAAACAGCGTCGCGTCGGGAACGGAAGTTGGGTGTTTTGGCGAATCTAGAAGCGAAAACAAGTTGTGATGAGTTCCAGACAATTCGTATATGGAAGGAATCCCCTAGGTTGGCTCTAACTCCCCAGATGACCAGAGCTACTACATCAATACACACGTTTTACTCGTTTTCTGGCTTTTCTGACTTCTATACTATAATCGAGTAGAGGACGTGAGAATCGTGTTTTGTTATTCTTGTTATCAACGTCAACATCATCTGACTTACTCCAAATATCCGACTGATGGATGACGACACTGGAAACTTTTGTCACTAAGGTAGTCCAGAGAGTGACTCTTTGCAATTGGGTTGGAAGATGTTGGGTTCTAAAGTCATTTTATAGTTAGGAATTCCAGGGAGGACTCACCATGTAATACTCTTTGCCGGAAGAAGCCCTTCGGTCGTAGTAATCGTTGAAGAAGACCAATTGATTCATTATGTGCACTGCACCCACGTAGCTCTGGAAAAAATGGGCACTAGAGAGGAGAAGATGAAAAACCAACAAAACTGATCACACTAAATAGCAATAGAACACAACGGAAGTCAAGGAAAAAGTGAGAGGAGAGGAAAGAAGAGGAGAAAAGCCAGACGTTAGTTTTTCATACATGACAAATCATCATCTTCCGCCCCAGATGTTTTCTTTCTTTTCTCGTTTTTCACACTGTATTTGTTCAGATTTTGCATGTATGTACGTTTTATCGACAATAGTACAAAGTGGGAAAAGACGGCGGGCCGCAGATGAAAAACAGCGTCGCCTTATTGTGGGCTGGCGACGGTTTTTCAGTTTTTGATGAGAAAAGAAAGCACGCAAAGAAAGGCGTTGTTGCGAGAGAGGTGTGTGAAAGTGTGTATCAGAGTGTCCAGATATATGTTTATTCGATAGGAAAAAGCAGCACAATGGAGAGTTTAGACGAATATTGAATGAGGAAAGAAGACAAAAAAGAGAAAAAAATGGGAAGGAAGAAGACGAAAATTGGAGTGTGAGAAGGATTTGAAGGTGGTGTCGTGATGTTGATAATCCTCTTGTTTTCTCTCGAGTTCATGGGGTGTCAGTGCTGGAAGAACAAAATGGATTTGTGTTCTCATGAGCAGAATTAGTCAAAGTGCACGTTGTCTTGTGATCAAAGAGCCGCAGAAACTGAAACATCATGTCCTAGCAGTTTTGCTCCTATTCTGGGAGCTATTCTCCTATGCAATAAAGTACTACAAGTGACAGATTCATACTTCTTGTCATTGTATCTGGTCTTTGAATGATCAAAGTAGAAAGTCGATAGAAACGTCTTGTTGTTGATAACATGTGGCGATGGGGGGGGGGGAGACTGATAATAGGACAGAAACTGTGTATTCCCCAGTTATTAGTATACAAAGATTGTTTGCGTTCTACTCTGAGCTAGTAGGCGAAAAACTGTGGTTTTTGAAAGTTGGGATGTTTCAGAACACAATACATCCCCATTTTTTCTGTCTTAGGAGCGTCAAAACATTTCTGGACCAGATTCATTGCAAGACCCAACACTTCTAACGCTACTGCAATTTCTTCTGTCAATTTGAACTTTTTTCAGAATAAGCTCCTCTTTTTGGCGCGCATACCTTTTGTTTCATTACTGTACACCTTGTTTCACCCGCCAAAACTCGCTCTATCTGGTTCATTCCCATGCTCATTCAAAGTTTCATAAACACCCAATTTATTTCATAATTTTGGCATTCACCGACAAAAATCTACAACATAATTGGTTACAAGCGAGATCCATGGCAGAAAATGAAACGGATAAGGTGGTGGTGAAACTGTAACTTAACTAGCAAAAGCCGAGAAGAGCGTAACATACGCTCATCTTCTTGAAGTCATTGGTGAACATTGGTGAAAGTGGTGTGGTGCTACAGTAGGGCAGATGTGACGTGGCAAGTGTGTATGTGTGAAGGGGTGCAGTAAACATACCCAAAAAGTGGTGGTGGTGGAGGAAACTACACGTATGGTGGCAATCAAAAATGAAAACGGACTGGAAATTCAAGTCAAGGACAAAAAGAGCATTTCAAATGGAAATAAGTGGTGATAAGCGATCATCACAAAAACGTGGTATTATTCTCGTCATTGCACAACTGAGCCGATCCACCATACTTGATTAGGGTCTCGGCCTCGCGAGTCTCTCCACTGGTGCTCTGCTCGCCGGATGCCAACTGGATGTCGACGGTTTCTTGCTCAATCATGTGTCGCGAAAACTTGCGAGAATGATGGGAAAGCGAGTCGCGTTGGAACTGAAAGAAAAGTTTTTTCACTCAGTGAGAAAGAATTTCGTTTTGTGCTGACTGCGTTAACTTAGTTAGTGAAACTTTCATAGTTTGGTGCAGAGTGGAAAAAGGCGGTGAGCAATCTGTAGAGACAGTGATAGATGATGCATGGCATTATTATGATCATGTATTTTTTGAAACGAACCATGCTACCCCATCATGCTCTTTAGACTGCTCACCAACCTTGCTTTTCAACAGAATCCAAACCTTTGAATTGGTTGTATGCTCCACACTTCCTTGCTTCTGAATGACGGATTGAGTCCGCCGGACAAAAGAACGGAGTCGATCCCGGTTGGCATAGTCTGTTTTGAAGCAGGGGAACTTCTGGAGGAAAGTGGTACGGTAGTCGGTTGAGCATGCACAGAAAACATAGAATTGAGAGGCGTGATTGGTGATTTCGAGGAGATTGGCGACAGCGCGGAAGATTTGATAATCGAGACGCTTTTTCAGTGTCTGGAAACTTTGTTGAAGCTAGAAATTGGAAGCTTCTAGTACCTCGTCAATGAGCAACAAGTTGATGGCTGCTGGAATGTTACAAACCAAAGACATGAGTACTGTACCTCCAAGCATGTACATCAGTGTGTCATCCTAAACTTTGAACGTCATCTACCGCCAGAATTGGTGTGTTTTACCTTCTGTGTTCCTTGCTCCTTTCTCTTTGTCAGCTGCTGGAACATCTTTTGTCTCTTCCGGAAAGCCACCATGATCTGGATGTTGAGCACAGTGAGAATGATAATAGGAAGGAATCTCAAGAAAGCCTCTCTGGTCCATTTGTAGATCTGAAACATTAAAGTTGAAGTTTCTGTTTTGTTGTCTCCCTCATGTCGCACCTGCCAGTAAAACGTAGTGTAGACCGGGTGATCATCCATCGAGTAAATCGTCACATTCTGAATCGCATCAAACCTCTGTTTTCCCTTGTACCTAGTGATTGCATAAGGCACATAGAAGAGGGCAGGGATCAGGAAAGCCAGCATAATAGCCCTTGTCGCTCTTTGCGGGCTGTTCCAGGTGCGGAAATGCATTGGGAAAACGATAGAGATGTATCTCTCCAAAGACAAAGCGACGACTACATAGACCCCAGCTCCCAGTGCCCAATTGATGAGTGTCAACATCAAATGACACTGGTAAATTTGATAGAGCTTGTATTGGTTGATAGTGGATCCGTTCTTAGCCAGCATTTCCGTGGAGACAAAAACAAGGACAAATAGCATACACAGCAAGTCTGCGACTGCCAGAGCCCTCAGGTACATATAAGAAACCGCTCGAAGTCGACGAGAAGCCAGAACCATCAGGTTCGTGATATTCCCAACAATTCCTGCAAAGACACGTATCCCTTTCCGCTCTTTCTTTCAGTTTTTGTGCATATCTACTTCTGTTTCTACTCATTTTTTCTACTCCCGTCATTTTTTTCATTGGATCATGTTCATAGACGTAACCGGATCCTACTTGCCGCGCACTTCTCAAATTGACCTATGTGACGTACTATGACCTCAAGGTTCCTTGTTTTGACTTATTTCCCGGAGAAGAAGGAAGGGGATATTTGAGATGACGTTTAGACAAATTAGTGAGGAGTGGGAGGGGTTCCGGGAAATAGGGGAAATTGGCTGAAATACTCAACTTGCAAGCTGCACATCTGCAGATGTAACTTGTTTTCAACTCTGCCCGTTATCTTTCAATTACCCTTCTTAAGAAGTTCAGAATACAGAGTGATCCTAAGGAGAAACTAGGAAAAGTCGAATCCTAAGTTCAAAATGTTCTAATTGGGTCTATTGTGCCATCGGGTGGTAAATCCCCATTTGTGCTGTGTGCGTCAGAAGGCACTTCCTCCGAGGACAACATGTGGGCTTGATGAGAAGGGACTCTGTCATTTTTTGTCTTTTATGGTTTCTTTCTGATCTCCGTCCGCAACATGAGACATATTGGATGCAGAAAGAAGGGTCAGGTCAAAGTTGAGGGAATGAAGGTCAAAGTCAATGAAGGATGAAATGAACAAAACGAAACATATGAGAGGAAATGCATCGGAAGTTGGATACGTCATTTTATCCACGGCCTCAATATAACCTAGCTAACAAAATAGATGTTCTGACAACGGTTTTCATGCCCAAAAGCTTTTCCAACTTCCCAAAACCCTGAAAACCTTCACTCACCTATTGCACAGATACATGGCAGCACGTAGCAGTAGGCGATGTTTCCCACAGTTGCCGCCGCGTTTGGCGAAGATGAGTTGTTCATCTTCCTGCAAATTCGAATGTTAATGAATCAAACAATCAAAAGGCTAAGCAAGTAAAAGGATAGGAAGGAAAGATTGGAAAGAAAAAGAGAAGACATCAAAAATTCAATTCTAAAATCAGTCATTAAGGATAAGCGCAAGTGTGAGCGAGTGCTCTCATAAGATCTGGATTATCCTAATGTGCGCAATTCTTTTCTCGATTATCACACAACGAGCGGCACAAAGTCAAGGGGAAAGACAGACAAGAGCCAAAGTAGTTGTAGATGTACAGAATCGAGAAGATCTGTCTTCTATACGAAATGTTTTAGTAACAACTCAACTAACTCAAATCTCGAGAAAAACGGGAAAGTTTTGGGGAAATGTGGCGTGCTTTCAGATCTTCAAATGGCATTTAAAGAAACTGAGCGTGTGTTGGAGCACCACCGGAAGGAAACTTGCGTTTGGCAGCTCGTTAGTGAATCTCTTTGACCCAGACGCCATGGGCGAGCCTATATTTCCCCTCGAATTCTCGAAAGCTGATCTAGAGTTTTTTGACCGGAGGGGCTGGGATTTGAAATGGAATAAAGGGAAACGTGTGCTAGAATCCCGATAGTTTGAGAATACAACTACCAAATCTTTCGAAAACCGAGTTTGCAGCGATACCCTCAACCTGTCAGCGGAATTCTGGAACATAAGAGTCTAAAAAATGTTGGTCAAATACGGAACAGAACACAGAAAACAGAGGAAACAACAATTGGCTGAAGTTAAGTCTATGACAGGGAATTCTGGCAATGTTCGTATGAAGGTTTAGAAGGTCTACTGGATCATATGATCTAGAGATTTTCTACACGTTATTTCTAAAGTTCAGATCAGATCAGATCTACCAGGGCTCTTAGAAGAACACATGTCTAATCTGTTCTGAATCATTTCCACATCAAAAAACATGCGAGACTTACCATAACTGTACGGTGAGTGACATTTCTTCAAGAAGCAGAATAAAAGAGCAGCAGAAGGGTAGATATAACAAGTATAGCAGTGTCACACGCGCTTTTCAAATATTGTCAACGTTTGCTAGGAGCCTTCTGCGGACAGATAATAAGAGGTGAAAGAAGAGAAGAAGTCAGGCGGGCGGCTCGCTTTCTGACACGTCCTTGCCGTTGCTTTTTATTCCGTCAGTATGATACATAAGTGTATATGTGGCAGTTGTGAATACATCAGCTGACAGGGGGACAACTTGGGGAACGTGGCTGTTTTGGGGAATTCTAGTGGATGTACACTGAATGGATAAAGACCGCACAATGTGTAAAGTGCAGCTCAATGGGTGCTCAGCTTATGAAGTGGGTCATAAAAATAACTAGATACAAACAATCAGATAGAACCAGAAATCTTGTGATGTTCCTCTTTTGAGGAGAAAGAAACTCAACAGCATCTATCAAATTTCCTCTTTCACTCAAAGAATCGGGATCTGACTGTGAAATTGATGCCAATTTGAAGTGGGGGAAGGGAAAGAGCGTTTGAAAAACTGCTCGAAAGAAAGTGCAAGTTGAGTAAAATACAAATAGTTAGTTTTACCTTAACCTGGAGTTTTGACAAAAACACTTTTCCAACTCCCTCAATACTGAAAATGTCCAGTCCCCTGACTCTCAAAAAGTGCTCTTGTTCTATATTCTATGCATGCACAAATGAAAGAAGACATAATCCTTGAACCAAAAAAAGTTTGGTAGTTGGTAGACTACATGTCCGCTTTTTCGCTTTTGCCACCGTGGTAACTTTTTGGGAATAGAATGAAATGTCGGAGTGATTAGTGAGGGATTTGTGTGAAATGGAGTGGATTTGTGACTAGATCAGAGATGGAGAAATGGAATGATGAATGTGCATTGGAGAGTGCAAATGGATGAAAAAGTGGGAGAGTTGGAGAAAACAGGTATGCAAGCAAGATGTTCTGTTTCTACTGAAAAGGAATGTTGTATATATAAATATATATAAACCGGACTCTCCGCCAAACACGACGTCAAGCTCAAGCTGTGACGCTTGTCACATTTCAAACTTGTCGACAGAAGAAGAAGAAGAAGAAACTGAAGACATCCAACCTATACTAGGAACAGAACCCAAGTCCAATCCAATCCCCCAAATTCCAGTTCAAAAACCATAGGAACGCTCGAAGCTAGTCTCTGCTCTTTGACATGATGAATGACAAATGGGAAAGGTCTGACGTTCGTGCGTTCTCATCCCCAGCTCCAGTCTCCTCATCTCACATCATCCACAAGGAAGTGAAAAAAGGAGAGATTAGAACCCTTTTTGACGTGGTTGTTGACCTGGAGGGTTGGGAACCGGAGGAAGAGAGGAAAAACTGAGAAATGAAAAAAAGAGAAGCAATATTTTGTGTTTTGCCGGAAACGGGTCGGGGTCGAATTTAGAGTTAGAGTCGGTCAGAGTCAATGAACACACAACCGTTGAGAGTACAGATGAATTAGACACGCCTAGACTAGAAAAACAGTTTGGAGAGAATCACAAGCCACCAAATTGGATACAAACGTCAGAAACATTAGACAATAGCCACACGCAATTCGGCTCACGAAGACAAAGATATTGTGCCAAAATTCATAATGAAAATGTCAAACATCGCGTCAGTCTTGAATTCTTTATCCCAATTGCCCCTCAAAATTTCATTCCCTTCAATTTCCTGGTAGTAATTGTTAGAATGAAATGAATGAAATGAGCCGGTGGTTTCTACCGTCTGCATTATTTATGAGAGCGGAACAAGAACAAAAATTTTGCGACTAGCGAAACATGTTTTACGTGGTATATATAGGCTTAGGGGTGACTCAAGAAATTATGAAACCATGAGGAGGTCAGATTTTTGTTTTTGAGAACTCAGGAAGGAGGGAGGGACCTTTTTGTTGTTGGAGAAGAAACGATAAAAAGTGCTAATGAGCTGAGAAAGTGTGTGGGCAAGGAGCTCAAGTTTCTCGAACATAGAGGGATACGGTAGTCGTTTACTTTGGCACGTATAACTCGAAGTTAACTGGGTGATATGTACCAGGAACCTATTCTCCGGCTGATCTCTGGTGGGATGGAACCAAATGAAAGACACTCGGTGGGTGGTGTTGTGCGGAAGAACAGAACATTCGACGTGTCGGAACGAACGACCCATTAAAAATAACATTGGCCCCTTCTTCTTTTCTCTGATCTACAAACTCTCATTCATGCTCATAACTTTTTTGCTCTGTTGAATGATACCCTGTTTTATCTTCTTTTTTCAAGCGACCTTGGAAATGAGTTCAGTTATTTTTGAGGAGAGATATGAGAAGATAGGGAGGTTTTTGATGAATTCAATTTGGACAGATTCTACCAGAAACTCTTACCACAAAGTGGGTTGCAGAGAAAAGTACAAAACACCTGACAATGCGAAGTGAAATGTGAAAAAATGAAATGAAAAACAACAATTTTCCATTACAATTCTCCTGGAGCTCTGCTTCTGCACCTTTGCAAACGAACGCAAACGACAACATCTTCCAGTTTATTGAAAAAGTGTCACCTTAGAAATCTAGCAAGAATGTTCCTGTCTCCTCCAAAGAACAAGAATAACGGGACCAAAAAGAGAGAGGATTAGAGTTATGTACATAAGTACCTGCAAAAAATGGAAGAGAAATGGAAGAAAAGAATAAGGAAGAAGAAAAAAATTCTCTTCTAGAGAGAAAAAGTGGAGGAGAGAAACGCATATTTGTTTTACAATTTGCAAACAGAAACCCACCACACCGAATGGAAGAAGCGGCGTGGAGTTGAGGGGAGATTAAGCATAAGCATATCCGTGTTGGGGATAGATTTATATGACGGGCTGTGTGTTGGATTCCGTCTTTTTTGAGGGGTTCTAGTAAGTTTCATTCTCAATTTCAATTTCCGGTTTGCCTAATTTCCGGCTCTAAATGTAAGTGACAAATTTCGTTTTGCTCAACTATTTTTTGACATTGATACGACTAGCGAAACGGGTACGAAAATTCTAATTTTAAACCTTTACCAAGTCAAACCGGAAATTGAGTAGGTTTTCCTTTCAGTTCATTTTAGTATCAGTCCGCCTACAGAAACTATTTCAGGAAGAATCGAAACGGACTTGGTGCACAGGACAACATAGCCAATTAAATCATAATTCTAATTCAATGTGAATGTGGTTGTGATTAGTACACAACACAAATGACTTTCGGGAAGACGGGATAAAAGAAGAAGCGTTCAAGTGGTGGTGGGCAAATGGGTAATTTTGTTGAGTTTATTGTTTCGGACGGCGGTGTTGTGTTCTGAAGAGAATCTCAGGAGGATTTGAACACAGAGGGAAAGGATATGTTTATGTATACAGAGTTCATAACAAACCGTAGGAAGAGGGAAAACGATGTTGCAGACATCCGATGAGCTGACCACCGTTATCTTTCCTTCCAGCCATCTGGATTATCGTAATCCCCAAACCCTCCCACCATAAGCAAAGTCTTTGCAGATCGGATGAGATTAGGAAGGAAAGAAAAGAAAGCTGTAGCAACCCCAAGGCGCACAAAAATCTTCGGCCCTACCACTAGGTTTCCTTCTCTCATTCATCACTGTGGGCGAATGTGGGAGTGTGTTGAAAATTGAGGGTTCCCTCTTACTCGGCATTTCAAGATGATTTACGCAACATCACCAATCATTCTGGCGTGTGTAGGTGATGGACCAGGGGACCAGAGACCTGTTACTTTTTCGGGAGGTAATGAGTGGCGGTCAAAGATGAAGTTCACAGATTGGAATAGGGAATGGGATCAGGGGTGTTGGCGTTCTAACACTCAAACTAGACAGGAGATAGACGTGTTTTCAAGATGCTCCGGAACTCTTTAAAAGTGCGAAAGTTCAAGTCTGGAGCTCCTGAACTTCAGAAATGAGCGTCATGAAAAATAAGGGTCACAAAATTCACCGAGCGACTGAGAACATCGACCAAAATTGACCATGTAAAGCGTCTGAATCATTCTAGAACATTACAGTTTCATGGGAATTACATTTGGTTTTCTGAAAAAAACACTGACCAGTCGCTCCCCTAAATAAAAACACTAGACGTCAACACCCTTGTGAGGTTTGTCAACATGTGTACTACTAAAGACACATTGCCCAGAAGCCACTTCAGGCATCCGGCTTGCCACCAAATGAGCAAAATGAGTAATCTGGGCGACTTCTTCCGCCAGTTTTCTTCAGTTTCAATCCTCTCCTCTGGGTGGGTCGCAAAAACACGCGATCCGGGTGAAATTTGAAAGATGAAAGAAATGAGCGAATGAAGGAAAAAAAGAAGGAAGGAAGGAAGAAATTGAAATAAGATGAAAAATTGAGCAAAAAAAAGAAGGAGAAGAAGATGGGTTGGTGGTGGTGCCGCGAATTTATGGTAGGTGCTCGTTTCAACAGAAAGACGCAAAAATGCCAGGGGGAACAGGAGGAACGAGGTATAAAAATTTTACGAGAAAGTGCACGGCAATCTGTCATTTTTCTCTTTTCTTTTGACGATAGGGGAAACCTATGATTGCGAGCAGGAAATGAGAAAAAAGGACATGGATTTTATGAGCACCTTTCCTATTCTTATTCTTTTTCTTATTTTCTTTTTTCGATCACGAGGATTAGATAAAAAAGGGACAAGAAAGGATTCTGCGCAGTTTTATACCACTGAAATTAGTTTCTGATTGTATTCCCATATCAGAAATGTAATGGTCTAGACGACCTATTCATTCTGATTAACCTTTTGTGAAATGAAACCGAGTGAAACCAACCTAATCAAGGATTCTCTAGAGAACACCTGAACATTATCCAGTCACCTGCCTGATAAGACTCATTCATCATCTATGATTGCTTCCTCCAATCTGATCGGTTCCCTAATCGAATTTCCGGAACATGTCATATTTTGCTTCCGGGTGTACCTAGTCCCGTCGAAAACACCTAATGATGATGGGGGGAGTTCAGGGAACGTGAGATTTTCCTATTTTATCGTTTTTCTTTTGGATTGCGTGTGGAAAAGTTGGGAATAATTTAGTAAGAGAACGCATATTGCAGGAGATTTCAAATGTTTCATGGAGGTTTGGTTTGAAAAAAGGAAAAGAAGGAAATAAAGTTTTAGTGTCGATTTTGTCTTTTTGGTCCAGACAAGAGCAGAGTTTACATACATTCAGAGATGTAAACAATTATGTTGCGAGTAGGCAGAATTCCGGGCACTCTAACCGTGACTGTCCATTTAGACAAAGGAAAACGGGCAAAACGGTTTTCAGCTAACATTTGGCATTTCCCTTCGCGAAAAACCACTTTCCAGGACAAGTAATTGATATTCTCTATTCCCCTAAACCACTTCTAGAGCCAAACGGAACACTTGAAGGAATCTTTAAAAGAAGAAGAGAAACTGAGGAAAACCAGGAAAACCCGGACAGAAGAGAAAAACAAATTATGAATTCAAAAACGAGAAACATATAGTTGTTTGATCAAAATGTGCTCTGAAGACTCCAAAGGACCCGGGACTCCAAAAAAGAGAAGATAAATGAAAATGAGAGAAGATGAGTAAACTTTGAAACTTTGAAACACATATGAAAAGTTGTGTATCTCTCAAAGATTATTTCCCAAAAAGAAGAGGCGAGAAAAAGTGAAAAGAACATACACAGACCCGCCGGATAGATGGATTATTGAGTTTTTTTCGGAAAAGGGGAGGTGATGTCAACTTGGAAATTCTTGAAACTTTGCAACTTGAGTTTGAATTTGTTTGACTTTTGAAGACAGATCGCGAAATGAGAGGTTGATGTGATGTACAATTCTTTATTGGATTCACACATCTTCTACTTTTTCTTTTTTCCTTTTTACTTTTCCAGGAACGTGGGTGTGAGAGCAAACATTCGGATGAGGAAGGTAATGGAAGAAGGCATATTGCACATATTGCACAAAATCACGCATCTTCCGAAGAAAATTGGATGATAGCAGCAAAAGGTTGATTGGATTTCAAAGTTTTTACAATTTTGCATCTTGTGACCTGCCCTGCCCTTCTGGTGGTCCGACACACGAGTTCAGCTAGTACTACTGAACACAAGGTGCACAAAAGGAAATGAGAATTTGCATGCCTCTTGTGAATATTTGGTGGTTTCTGATGTGATGCGATGCACCAACTACATTTTCTAATCGAAGTGAGGAGTTGCTTTTTCTTTTCCTCTGTCCGACGTGCCTATCCCACCCGCTCCATCAGGGACCGATTTGCATATGTTAGTGAATCATTTGACGTCGCGTAAATCTACGGCACTGCATTTCTAACCTTCGACGGACACTGGTCACTCACTTGCAGCTTACAAGGTTTGGATAGGGTAGCGTTGGACAACAAGAACGCTTCTTTTTGTCATTGATTCACTCAGTTAGAATTAGCTCACATTACAAACACAAAAACTCACGTTAGCGCAACCAGTAGAGTATTGTTTTCACAAGAACCGCGCAGTCAGTTAATGGGTACAAAAGAACAACTGGCACAGGAAACAATTCGGAACGGCGGACCGCGGGAATATGTGAGTTCGCGTGACCGACAGTAGTCTTCTCGAAAGGCGCCGACGGGCCGAAAGAACCGACCGAATGTTTTCTTGTTTGAGACTGAGACGACAACCAGCCTAACTAGGAACATTTATCGCATGACTGTCCTCTTTGGCAGTGTCAAGCGACATAATGTGCTCACCGGAAAGGGCCTTCCGACAAGAGGATGGACAAGTAGAAATTAGGAGGAGGTCTAGAGTTGAAATTTTTCACTGGATTCAGTGGGTTTTAGTGTTACGAGTTTCTGAAGAAAGAGGAACAAAATAAGGACCTGGATACGGGTCAGGAAGATGGCTCACAAAAAACAAGGTCACCAGACCAGACACAAGATTGCAATCACACATTTGAGCCAAACATTAACGAATTCTGACAGAACCCACCCGTAAACAAAGAAAAGAAGGTTCCTTGAAGGTTAGCAAAAGGATTTGAAGAGCCAACTAGTCAGATATCCTATAAAACACCAAATAAAAGAAGAGAGCAGAGCAAAAGTGCAAAAATGGTTCACATAATGACGATGATGTCTGAATTTTGGACGATTCCTTGGCGGGGGAAGGAAATGAGCGACAAAAACGAGCCCCGCGGGCATTTTGCTTCCGACTTCGGAATGTAACTCTCGTCATCATAAATTTAAAGTAGGACATTGCGGTTTCGTGGAACATTCTACTCTCCTTGTTGGGATTTTCAAATGTTTTTGCTCACTTTTGCTCACAACAGATTTGACTTGGCTTGACCTGGAGTGGGTGGGTGGGTGATGTGGGACAAAACGTACGTGAAAAACACTATTGGATCAAATAGAATGAAAGGAAATAGAGGAAGTGGGGATGAATTGTATGCGGGCTTTTACGTGATATAATGAAATGAAAATATTGGACGTTGCGCCGGATGTTTCGTTTTTTTCGATGGCAAGCTGGCAAGCAATCAGCCTGTGGCTCTCTTTTTATAGTTCTTCCGGTTGCTGAGCTTTGGTTCAGATGGCATGGCAGTAATGAAGGAAGGGAGGATGTAGTTCGTTAGGAACATTTTCAACTTGTTCTCATTATGTTTCAGTTGTTTCTACTTGATTGATAATTGATAGAAAATTGGTCCATTCGGACCTTTTTTGATTCTGTCAAAGTTTCGGGATCAGAGAGGCTCCCAGTTTTTAACTTCATTGACTTCCTATCAAAACTGCTCAAAATAGATCGAAGTATCATCACAATGCATATAAAGTGGCTTGTAGCATCGGAATCAAAGGAAACGTCAGGAAAACAGAAAGTAGAATTTGAACCTGAGCAATCATTGAGATGAGTAAACCAAAGTAGACAACATAGGAATGACAACTCAGGGAGATTGGAAATGGCAGAAAGGAACACTCTTTGGTTGGATGAAAATACAATGTTGGACATTAGAAGATGGGGAGAGATGATACAAATGTTATTGAGGTGGGACCTTGAGATTATGTGGGAGAAGAAGAAGACGGTAAAATCGAAGAATTTCAAGCTGTGTGTAGCGAGAAAGAGAGAAAACAAGAAGAATGAACGGGATGACACAAAAACATTATGAAGGCTCTACTCCGCGATTTCTTCTGAGAAAACGGTTTCTATTATGCTCCACGCGTCTACCAGCTTGCTGGTGAACTCTGTCAGGTCCGGCGACAGCTGGTCTAACCACGCTTGATCTTCCCTCTGGTCCACCATCAATTTCAGACTCAGTGGCCTTAGCTTCAATCTTATCGGAAGGACTGTCAAAATTGAACTTGTAGTCTTCGGCGTACTCAGGGTGGCGGAGGATGTACTGAAAAACACGGTGTTGAAAATTGATGATGTCTTGTAGCAAAACTCACGTTGGCAACGTCAAGGTTAAACTTTCTAGCAATTTCTTGCTTCTCCGTTGCTAAAGGCAGATTGGATTTGAGCATGGCAATCTCCACGTAATTAATGATGACGAGACATCCCCAAAAGTGTCCTATCTCGATGATCCCCTCGTACTCCCACATGTTGATTAGCAAGGAGCGGTGGTACATGATCTGAAGTGCCGCCCACACCCAATTCGTATCGTCCGAGACTTTGATAGTGGTTCCTCCGCAATCAGGGAAGTGTTGGTTGTTGAACATCTCATGGAGGAATGTTGAGTGCATAGTCACGAACTCCCGGTTAACTCCAATCTTCTGTCCGGATTTGCACTGAATAAAACCGTCGACAACTCCGGGCATCATCAATGTGCGATGATCTTCTTCTTTTCCGTTTTCGGTGTCCTTCTCGGCGTCTTTCTCCGCATCGAGGCGTCTCTTGCGGCTCTCCAAACGGCTTTCCTTTTGCGCTTCCTTGGCAAGTCTCTGAGCTCCTTTTTCCGCAACCGTGTACTCCTGGTAGTTGGGAACATGCCACAAATTGGTGTCTGTCTTTGTGACAGACACCATAACGTGAAGCCTCTCCTTCCCCCAGACGTTGCGATCTGTCATGGCGGCTTCCAGTTCCATGTCCACTTTGTCGAGCACAAAACACATCGTTCTTTGCAAAGGATTGATGGCGCGGACGGCTCGGTGCTGGATTTTGACATGTTCGTCGACAATCACCTGCACATGGATCTTGGCAAGGAACTGCTTTGCAACGTCTTCTTTGCTGCAGTTGAAGATAGCTCCTCCCATCAGAAGCATTCCGTCTTTTGCGTCCTGGAGGTAAACAATGAACTGGCTGAAATATTTTCTTGTGCTTCTCAATTCATGTTATTTCTTACCAGTTCTGGGTTCTCTCATCTTGAGGTCTCAACGTCCATGAACGGAGGAACGGGTTCTCCTTGATGAGTCGAATCGGCGACTTGTCGATAACCATTCGCTGGTTTACTGCTCCGATGTCGTCCAAGGGTGGGTTGACCTTAAAAATAATTTGTTTTACGTTTTTTTTTGTTACTGCTTACATAGTCCATCATGTTTGGGTAAACCGGCAAGGAAGTTCTGGAGAGGAAGTCCAGGTCTGAGTCGTCTTTATCCAAAGCCTCCCAGTTCTTGGTGAAGCCGAGCTTGAATCCGTTCCGGAGAGCAGCAACGAACCCTGGTTCTGAAAACATTGCAATTTCGGTCTTTCTGAATTGTTATTTCAAGAAACTCACGTCCATAGAACCATCTGTTGAACAACGCTCCGGTGAACTCAAAAAAGGCGGTCGCCTCAGATTTTGACAGAGTGCTGTCGAGCATGTCGTCTTGCAACTTGTCGTACTGCGGATTCATGTTCCACAGAACATCCTGCTTCATTTCGATTCTGCAGTCCCCTCCGTGACGAACCAACGCCGTTGCTACGGGCCACTTCTGGTTGTTGAGGTCGTAGGCGGCAACTTCCTCCACTTTGTAGATGACCACTTTGATGCGCGTATCCGGAAAGAGGTTCGGGTACTCCCTGAAAAAAGGAGTTAAAGTTTTTTGGGTTCCTTTGTGTTATACTATTTTGAGGCCATAAAATGGGAGAAAAAGAGCCAAAAATGTGCAATACTCACTTGCTTCTTTCCAAGACGAATGCATCACGTTGCTGGACACTCTGGTGTTGTCCATCGAATACGGCCCTGTTCATTGCAATGACCGTATAAGGCATTCTGGGAAGGTCTGGGAGAATTTTGAACTCGACCAGCATCTTCTTGTCTCCCAATTTCAGGAGGGCAAGGGTCAAGCTGACCGAGATCTGGTTCTCCGAGACACTGTAAGCCTTCCAAACGGCGTTCCTGAAATCATTGTTAACGAGGGGATTCAATATTATTATGTTTCCACTACTGAATGAGTATTGACATTTCAAATGAAAAATGAACCAAAAAATGCTCAGTTCTCATTGATTTCTGACTTTAGAATTTTCCGATAACAACGACTCACCATTCAAAGTCTCCATCTTCCACTGTTTTCGAGCCGAAGCTTTTCAATTGCGTTTTGACTTCGCAGTCAAACTCCAATACCATGTTCGGCTGCTCGCTGTTGTTGTCTATGACGAGGAGAGTGATTCAATCAAAATTCGATACCGAACACTACTGTCAATACCATGTAAAAACAGGGATGGCCTAGGTTTCTCTCCGGCCACGACAGCGTGTACTCCTCTCGGAGAAGGGGAATCATTTCAAAATTGACGTTTTTCAGTGAAAAAATGTAGTATTTCAAGCGATTTTGGATGTTTTTACGCAAAAAAACGACTTTTGATAGTCAAAACAAAACAATGATTCCCATTTTTTTTGTTTATTAATTCTCAATGAAAGTTATCCAAATTTAATCAGAGTTAATAAATTATCATCACAATGTAGATATAATATAGAAATTTTTCAATCAAAAAACTGGAAAATCAGGGAGTCATATCATAGGGTACAAAAGTAGACACAACATGGACAGGAAATCAGCAAGATTAGAAATGGCGAAGGAGAGACAAACTTTGGTAAAACAGGGTGACAATGTTGGACATTAGAAACTGGGGGAGGGAATGTGAAGCCAGGTTAATTTAAGAAAACTACATGATGATTGACTCAGCAAGAAGGAAAGCGGGAAAAATTCGACGACAGAACGAACTGAGAATTCGGGTTATTTATGGGAGTAAGTCGCCTAATGCATATAAAGGCTCAAGATCTACATCTACATGCATTTCTCTTTCTACCTCTTCCATTCGTTCCCGTGCTCTTCTTTCTCGCTCTAATCTTTCCTGTTCTCTTTGTCTCATCCTCTCTTCAATCCCATCAAACGCTTCCCATGCTCGGATCGCAGGTTCTTCAAAATACTCGAAATGCATGCGAGGATGAGGGTCATCAACTTGAGGAGGAGGAGAACGGCGAGCTCTTCTAGCACGCGCTTGGCGTCGATTCCTGTCGTTCCTCTCGTTCCTGTCGTTCCTCTCGTTCCTCTCGTTCCTCTCGTTTCTGGCGGCGGCGGCGGCGACTTGTGCTGCCGGGAGACGATTGGGCAGACGAAAAGGTGGAAATTCAAAGTCTTGAAACCATTCTCGAAAAACTGGAGCACGTCTTTCGTTTGCTGATCTTCCTTCTGGTCCACCATCGATTTCTCCGTCGTTCGCCTCCACTTCAACAAGGTCCCGAGGACGGTGGAAATGGATTTTGAAGCGATCGGCGTACTCTTGGTGACGTAGAACGTACTGAAAACAGAATGTTCCAAAGCTTTTCTAATGTAGCAAAACTCACGTTGACAATGTCAAAGTTGAAGGTCCTGGCCATAGTTTGCTTCTCCACTGCTGGGATCAGATCCGACTGGAGCATTGCCATCTCGATATAGTTGTTGATGACGGTACATCCCCAGAAGTCTCCCAGCTGGACGATCTCCTGGTAATTCTGGGGAGTGATCATCAAGGAGCGATGGTACATGATCTGGAGTGCCGCCCACACCAATTCCTTGTCTTCCGGCACCGTAACTGTGGTTCCTCCGCAATCCACGAATCCCTCATTGAAGAACTTCTCATGAAGATATGGAGCATGAATACTGACGAATTCTCGGTGGATTCCGATCTTCTCTCCATCACGACACTCGATATACGCGTTTACGATTCCAGGCATCATCAGGGTACGAGGAACTTCTTCTTCATCTTCAGTGTCATCCTCGACATCCTTTTCTCCATTTACTCGTCGATCGCTCCTCTTCATGCGTCTCTCCTCTTGCTCTTCCTTGGCCAGTCTCTTGGCTTCTCTCTCAGCGAATGTATCCTCCTTGTAGTTGGGTACATGGAACAACTTGGTGTCTGTCTTGGTTACAGACACCATAATATAGAGTCGGTCTTTCTTATCTTCATTTTGACTAGTCATGGCAGCTTCCAGGTCTTCGTCAACCTCGTCGAGGACAAAGCACATCGTTCGCTGCTTAGGGTTGATAGCACGGATGGCTCGGTGCTGGATTTTGACGCGGTCGTCGACGATCACCTGCACATGAATCTTTGCCAAGAACTGTTTCCCGACATCATCTTTAAAACAGTTGAAGATGGCTCCTCCCATCAAAAGCATCCCTTCTTTTGTCTCCTGGAGATACACGTTGAACTGACTGAAATAATTCGTTTTGCAGTTAGATACACGTTTTCAATTTCTCACCAATGCTGACTCTTAACATCCTGAGGTCTCAGCGTCCAGGCACGGAGAAACGGGTTGTTCTTGTAGAGCCGGACTGCAGCCTTGTCGATCACCTGGCGCTGGTTTGTCTCTCCGATATCGTCGACTGCTGGGTTTACCTAAAAGATACTTTATTTCATGTTTTTTGTTGATGTTCACCTCGTTTCCAATGTGTTGGTAGAGCGGCAGGGACGTTCTCGAGAGGAAATCGAGATCGGAATCGTCTCTATCCAACTCCTCCCAGTTTCGGGTGAAGCCGAGTTTGTAGCCGTTTCGGAGAGCAGCCAGGAATCCTGGTTCTGTAAAACACAACTTTTTTTCATCCCCAATTTTGTTAAAAAACTCACGTCCGTAAAACCACTGGTTGAACAGTGCGCCTGCGAACTGGAAGAATGCTTTTGCCTCGGACTTTGATATAGTTTTTGAGATCATATCTTGTTTGAATTTGTTGTACTGCGGGTTCATCCTCTTGAGAACACGCTCATCCATTCGAATTGCACAGTGTATTCCGTGTCCGACCCACACTATTCCGCCAAGCCACATTTGGTCTTTGTAGATGAAGGAGGCTAGCGGTTTGATTTTAGTGATTGTTATCTTGAACTTCATCTGCTGATGAAGGTGCAAGTTTTCACTGAAAAATAGGATTTGTTAGCTTTTTTGTGGTCTTTGTTTCTGAACTCACGCTGTTCCTGCCAGGGTGAAAGCATCCCGTAAGTGGACACTCTGGTGTTCCTTGTCGAACACAACAATGTTTTTTGCAGGGGAAATTGCACCCAAGGAGCAGTGCTCGGCGAGAATGGAGAAGTGGACTCGGAGAACCTGGTCTTTCAGATCCAGAAGAGCTAGTGTTAGAGACACACTCATCCGATTCTCCAGAATCTCATACGTTTTGCAGATGGCGTACCTGAAGATAACGTTTAGGAGCTGGATCAAAAAAGAAAGACTTACCATTCGAGATCCAAATGCTTCACGACGGTTGACTGGAAGGTTTTCAGTCGGGTGTTCACTGGGCAGTCAATCACCAGAACGACCTTCTCTTCTGCATCTTCGTCGTCTTGTTGTGGGTCGTTGAGGAAGATGGCATCTCCACCGAGTGGTCGAGGCCCATTTGGGAATGGCCACGGTGCCGGTGCCATTCGGACCTGAAGTATTTGGATTTTTAGTGTCCAGTTGATGAAAGAAACTCAAGAAACTCACCACATTATCTCCCATGATTGGCGATGAGAGATGATCTGAAAATTTACAAAATAAATAAGTCGAACAAATGTTCAAAAAAGATCCGAGCGGTAAAAAGTGAGATTTTTAGAAAAAATTTAGAATTTTTGAAACCTATTTCGAAAAATTCTCCATTTTTTTCTTGATTTGTTGCTATTTTTTAAAAAGAAAAATGTATTGAATTGAGCTCAGTATTTCACTTTCAAAGAAAAAAATTGCGTCGAAAAAACAAGAAATGACACGTAAATAACGGGTGGCCTAGGTTTCCCCGCAGCCACGCCCCCGTGTACTCCTCTCGGAAAAGGCGAACGGGCACGTTTTTGTGGTGTTTAGTGTCGGAAATGCATGGTTTGCTTGAATTCAGCTGTATCTTACAAGAAAAAAGAAGTTGTATGATTGGAAAAACGTATTATTTTGATTCACGAGTTTTCCTTCGCAGAAATGCAAAGAAAATGGGAGTTGGTTCCAAGACATTGGAGAAGATGAAGAAACAGAAAGGCTCCTAATCAAAATCTAAAACGTATGCGTCGTAAAGCGATTTCCTAGCTTCAAACCAAGAAGTACGTCACGTGAGCGAAGCATAATCTCTATGACAACTGGACTAGTAAAGTCGTCAAGAATAACGTGATTCTAAGCAGTACTTTGTAGTATCGAGTCAGAAGCTGCGACGGGAATGTCGAATGAGCTCTCTGAGCGAAAAATGTCACGTGAGCTTACGGGTTTCTTCTTTTCTTGGAAAGGGTGATGGGAAAGAGTATAATTTCTCAATGAAACGAGACGGAAAATAGAAAAGGAGATTTTCTCCCTGAAATGTGAAGAATATGCGTCCAATTAGGGGAAATTTGGCTTCTTAGCTCCGCAATCCACGTCCTCTCCGCGAAAGAAAAATCAATGAACGGCAACGGCAAACCACGCGAACACAACTAATGCAGCCTTGCGGGGACCCTTCTTCGCTTCGCTGCTCTTGGTCTAACGTGTCAACACACTCTTTTTCTTCATTGCTCACGCAGCTCACCGCCTCAGAAACACAAAAAACGTCGAGAGAATAGACAAAAAGGGAAGAAGAACGACTGTTGTACGTTGTACCAGAAACAATAGTCAATATTGTGACGACGAACGAAACGAAACAAAGAGGGTGGTTTTTTTTTCAATTTGATGATAAGAAAAGAGGAGAAGGAAGACAATATTTTTACTGGGAACATTCCAACAAGAATTGACCAGAAAATACATACGTTAGCAAAGGGGAAATTTATTCATAAACATATTCATAACACGCGAAATACATACGTATGTGAAATTAGATTCAGGGACCGAAGCGAGAATAGGGGAATAGAGAGAATAAGCAATGAAGACGATGGATGGCAGAATTGAAATTAAATGAAATTTAGCAATTATTTCTCTAGTTTCATAGAAGAAGAAGCCATGGCTGTTATTTGTAAAACCTGGAAAATGAAAAAAACAAGACTGAAAAGAAAAAAATGTTGGTCTAGCGGAAAAGATCACGGGAAAATATAACATAGACAACTGGAGCATAGGGGAATTTGGATTAGTGCCTAAACATTGTGTGCCACTTCCGAGAAATACGGAGTTTGGTTTTGAATGGCTTCATAACGGGATCTCGGAGAGGAGAATTGAACAGCGGAGAGTTCACGGGTTTCTGGTGGTGGAGTCTCTGGGCAGTGCTCGATGTCAGCGATTATGGACACTGACAATATGAACTTTTCTCTGAAAAGAAGAAAATCCATGTTATTTTGTCTCGTTCCTGTTACCTTGGCTCATATCTCTCACAAAGCGCGATGAGTGATGGCTCTTTCTGTTCCCGAATCAAGTTGTTCACATTGTAATAGTAGAGCAGCTGACTTTGGGGAATCGACGCGAGAGACTTCCAGCCATTGCTCACATAAGCCTGAAAAGAATAAAAATATGTCGAAAACTCTGGATTGGGTATTGGGTACCTGAGCGAGTTGCGGAGAAGCCAAACGAATGTTCACACTTCCTCTGCCATCCTTCGAGAAGCCAGTTCTAGCGACCTTCGACATAAATGCCTGAGCCTCTTCGTCTTCACGAACTTTCATGATAACATCCTTGCAAAGTGTGTTGATTCTTGCAAATGAGCATCTTCCAGAGTGCATTGGCCAGTGATTCGCACTAAAATCATCAAATTAGAATTAGTTTCGAAAATGAAATTGCTTACCGGCACTCCCGAGAGCAGTAGTAAGTGTAGCAGTGCTTGCAAGAAACGAAGAAGAGTCTGGCAGCCGAGAGTTCACGAGTTCTATGGCATTGAGTGCAACGGACAAAAAGCTCCTCGTTTCTGAAATAAACAGTTTTGTTTTGAACTTGGAAAGCAATTCGTACTGCAAAATGTGTTCAGCTCTCTCCGGCGACTTCAAAACTTGACGCATTACGTTGTAGTTGTTGGTGTAGATTCCAGGACCATCGGAGTTTCCTTGGTACAGCTCGTCGGCTTGTGGGAAGCTGCAAATATAAAAAATGAACAATTTCCCAGAAGTGAAATCTCACCTTCTATCAATGTTCCTTCTTGGATCAGTTGGTGTCACCTTCTGAAAGATGGAATCCAGCACCTCTTCAATGGTAACACGTCCTCCGTATCGGTTAGTAAAGTTGCCTGAAAGGTATCAATCATTCGATCTCAACAATTATTTGCACTTATCACAAGTGTCTTGCAAACAATCGCTTACCGTATTCGTGAGAAGAAGTGCCGACAAACGTGTCAGCGACCTCGACGACGCGAGAAGTGCGGCTGGTCTGCAAGTTCCACGCATTCGGCACTTCCGACACGGTGTAGCCGGGAAGAGCGCGTCCTTGGTCGGCGACACTCAGTGTAGATCCCTGTAATACCCAACTTTCACATTTTACAAAGAATGAGGACAATAGGGTATTTGAAACTGAAATGTAACAAAAAATAGGAAAGTTGCACGTACCTTTACACCAGTTTGGCCCAGAGGGTAGGGGAAGCGGTCATGCATGGGATTGGGAAAGAGTGTTCTTATGTTTTTATAGTTTATTGAATTTTAAGAATTGGAATTGGAACATAACATCACAATTGGTTTACCAAAAACGTATCAAATAGGTGAATGCATATGGGGCGATGGGTAGAAGTGGCATGACATGCGGGAAATGGGTATCAAAAGCAGTTGGTAAAGTAAATGCAAGACTTTGGGGTCTTGAGCAGAAGTAAGGTAAGGCAATTGGAAAATAGAAAACAAAAAAGGAAGACTGGGGGTAAAATGCGTAGGGGAAGGTTGGATTGGGGTGTGAATGCATTTACAGCGCAACAACCTGACGGTTTGCTGGCTCTTGACCCACATGATGAAGAGATGAACGGGAACGACGGAGCTCCTCGATGTCGTCACGATATCTGTTGAACATGCCACGTGGCAAGTCAATGTTGGTGCCTTGTTGCTGACTGGACTGCTGGTGTTGATGTTGATATGGAGATGGTGGCACTGGTGGTGGAGCTTGAGAATGGGAAGTTGTAGTGGTAGTCACTTGCTCTCCACCATTAGTATAACGGTATGTGGAGGTAGTCCCTTGAGGTCTGTTCTCCCGGTACCAGTCAGGAACCGTGAGCTTCTCTGTGGACTTTCTGAATCTCATTTCATATTCCGAGATGCGAGATTCACGTGGAGATGTGTCTTGTGGCTCCACACGAGTCTTCTGGAGCTGGTTTTCCGGGACTTCTGTTTCTTCACGGATTCTGAAGAATATGATTAATGAACTGTGCAAAATGTAACAGTGCAAACCTTCTATCCATGAGATAATCAGCAGAACGACTTCTGATATGGGCGGCATCGGCCGGTGAGTCTCGGCGGCTATCACGATCATAGGCGACTACAGACTCGGCGCGAGTTTCAATGTGCTGAAATCAAACTTGATGTTTCTGAAGAACTATTTTTGATCATAAAGACAGAAATAGACAAAGAAGGATCCCGAGTTGAGGACGTGGGACCCAGTAGCAAGCAGAAGTGAAAAGCAGCAGAACCAACCTTCTGACCATGACTATCGGGATAATAACGGCTTGACTGGTAAATGGCAGGGTTGCTGGCACGACTATTGTAGTGCGCGTATCTTCTTTCGGTCTCTTCCAGAAGCTTTGCGAACGGCTACAGTTGACAAAACATGAGGTACTTAGCAAAAAGCGGGAGTTGGGTGGGTTGGGGGAGGGTTATAACAAAGGTAGTGGGATGGGGACATGTGAGGGGAGGAACTAACCTGCTCATATGGACTTGGTCCCATTCGACGGTATGGAAGGCCGTCGGTGTCATTGAGAGCAGTGGTACGGAACTCGGATTCATGGAACTTTTGGAGAAGTGGACCACGGTATTCTGGACGGGAACGAGTGGTCAGGTCGTCGGTGGATTTGCGGAAACGCTCGGTAACTGGATCTGAAACTTTACGTTGTCTACTATTGACTACAAAACGTTTTTTTCTCCGTTCTGGACCTTTGAAGCTATATTAGAACTATATTTTTTGTGCAACATGCAATATTCTTATTATCTGAAAAACCCCAATATCCCTAACACTGAAACATGTTCAAAACCATTCTGAACTCCCACAACATCACAATTCCACCACGTACATACAATTCTTGAAAGTGTGTGTGTCTCAATTTTTGTCTGTTTTGCGAATATCAGGTGTCGGGTAGCGAAAAGACAAAAATATAAACATTTTATCGGTACAAAACACACATAAAAGCAGTTTGTAGGTCAAAAATCATCAGAAAGAATGAATGGTGGAATAGGAAAGAAGAGAGGGGATAGATTGATATCGTAGGTGTTCAAGTTCAAATTAGAAAGATATCGTTTGAAAAACGAAAAAAGGAAGGAAGGAAGGCAGTGTAGAAAACAGAAGGCACACACACTCTCACGCAGGCAAGCGCACACTCTTCTAAGGGGTAGGAAAACTAGGAAGGTTGGAAAATGAAAAGGAAGGATGGGTTCGGTTCGGGATTTCAAGTTCAGGTCAAATACAAGCTCAGGAGCTGCGAATGACTCTGAAGTTCAACTAAAAAGTACAAAGATTCTAAGGGGTACTGGCTGGGTAGAGATTTTCGTCGAAGGAGAAAGCCTTATAAGTTGTGGGGATTAATGAAGAAGCTTGTTTTGATAGTTGACACCTGATTACAATACCGCTATGAAGAAACAGAACACAATTTCAAGAATTTGTAGTGTGTACGTGGTGTTTCTATTGTTTTCTAGTGGTTTTTCGTGTGGTTTCGTGTGTTTTTGTGTTGTTGTGATCAAATGAATCCCCTTTTCAAGTCAGAAAACTTTTCTGTGCAAATGGTGGAGGGGTGGAGATGGTGGATGGACCGGACAACACGACATCAAACTTCGAACACAACGGTGCAACGTAAAAGTTCCATTAAACTGAGGAAGAAGAGCCAATTATTAGGTTACATGCAGTTCGTAAAGTGTCAGTAAAGAGTTAAAGAAGGGCGAACAGGAGGAAGAGCAGGAACATGAAACAGAACACTGGGGTAGAGTCAAGGAAAAAAGGGAGCAAGATGGATGTGCCGCGAAAAAAAAAGAATACAAAAATGACACATAAGGAAAAGAAAACTGGTATGTTTTTTCTGCTTCAATCGTTATGTAGAAGGTGTAAGCGGTAACGACATCACAGACTACTATGTTTTCAGTTTGGTGGTGTCAAGCGAGCTATTGCGCTTTTCATGCCAGACCTGCGGAATCCTGAGATGAGGTGTAGAAGTCGCGGCGAGCCTTGTCGATCTTGGCGCGGTGGTAGCGGCTTCTGAAAGTTCATGCATTTGGTTAGTCTGTCTCTTTTTTCACTAACCTGCTAGATCCATTTCTGTTCAGATCGTTTGGGTTGTACATACGGTCACGGTTGTTCTCGTCGTTGTCCAAATAACCAATGGCACTTTGGCTTGGAGCATATGGCACATCCTCCACCCACAAGTTTCTGTCGATGCGCTCAATCACTTGTCGCTCGACTTTAGTGGTGACTTCCGGTTCACGAGTGGTTGTGTATTGGTACATCGGTTGAGTAAGCTTGGCCAAAGTCTCACTGCTGAGAAGATGGTGCTTCTTCTTTGTCATGGCTTCCTTCTCAGCGAGAAGTCGTCGTTTCTCAGACTCGAACTTCTCCTTCTCCGAGCGTTCACGGACCAAAATATCGAGCTTGTCACGAGATCTTCTGTCATCAATACGACGGCTGGCTTCACGTTCAGCAGCTTCTCTGCGCTCATTCTCACGAATAG
This sequence comes from Caenorhabditis panamensis, assembly GCA_900883565.2. NCBI lineage: Eukaryota > Metazoa > Nematoda > Chromadorea > Rhabditida > Rhabditidae > Caenorhabditis > Caenorhabditis panamensis. Next base: position 736,745 of record LR538379.1, on the reverse strand, counting down.
CTTGGTTGCGACGCTCACGATCACGAAGATCAGCAAGTTGAGCCTCTTCGTTGGCACGTTCACGGTCACGACGATCCTTCTCGCGAAGTTCCAACTCCGAAAGTTCACGAGCTCTGCGATCAAGTTCATCGCGTTCACGTTGACGCTCAATTTCAGCGTTACGTTGAGCAGCACGAGCGGCAGCGGCTCTCTGGAGCTCATTCAAACGACCAATCTCCTCCTCTTCTTCTTGTCTGAAAATAAGCACTTGTTTTTGAGTTCAAGGTGTTACAGTCAGTGTTACCTTCTTCTGCGTTCTCGTTCAGCTGCATTGCGACGTTCAATCTCTCGTCGTTCTCTCTCCTTCCGCTCTTCTTCTTCACGGAGTTTCTCACGTTCAAGTTCTTCGAGCCTGTCACGTTCACGAGCTTCCTTCTTTCTTCTGGCAGCTTCAATGAGTTCAATCTCACGACGCTCTTCTTCTTTTCTGAAACAGTTAATTCGGTATGGCTGTGCAGGAATGTACCAGAATTACCTTTCACGTTCTCTTCTCTCTGCATCAGCTCTCTCCATATCGATTCTCTGCTGCTCCAGACGAATTCTTTCCAGACGCTCGTGCTCATCTCGCTCCTGGCGTTTACGAAGACGTTCACGTTCTTCAGCTTGACGCTGAACATCAGCCATCAGTTCAGCTTCACGTCGTTCCTCTTCACGACGGCGCATCTCGCGAGCCTCATCTTCGAGACGTTGACGTTCACGGTCTTCAGCTTCGCGGCGTTGAAGCTCAAGCTCCTGACGCTCTCGAATTTCCAGCTCACGACGTTCACGCTCAATTCGCTCAAGTTCTTCACGCTCTTTCTTAAGACGGTCTTCCTCTTCCTTCTCCTTTTCTCTTTGAATGCGTTCCCTCTCAATGCGTTCTCTCTTGATTCTTTCGATACGCTCGATTTCGATTCTTTCCCTCTCGATCCTCTCACGTTCGATTCTTTCCTTTTCGAGGCGCTCCTTTTCACGACGTTCAGCTTCTGCTCGTTCTCTTTCAAGACGTTCACGTTCTCTTTGGAGTCTTTCCATAGCCTTTCGCTCTTCTTCAGCCTTTTCTCGCTCAATTCTCTCTTTTTCCAGAGCACGACGACGGGCAAGTTCAGCTTCTTCAGCATTCAAACGTTGCTCTTCAAGACGTTCCCATTCCGCACGTCGGTGCATTTCTTGCTGTTGACGATGAAGACGTTCCTTCTCAATTCTGTCCTTCTCTGCACGCTCTCGCTCAGCAAGAACCTTCTCGGAAAGGCTCTGATGCTCACGAAGACGTTGCATCTCTTCACGAGTTCTCTGATCCAGAAGTCTGCGGTTTTCTTCTTCACGGGCACGTCGGTCGAGTTCTTCCTGTTGACGACGGGTCTGTTCTTCTCTAACCCGACGTTCCTCTTCCTCAATATCACGGTGATAGGTGACCTGAACGAATGCCATTTGGTTTGATGACTTTCTTATCAGGTGGGTATCTAACCTTATAATCAACGGTCTTCTCCTCACGAGTTCTGCCGTCACCGCTGGTGGTCGTTGTTGTGTACGGAAGATATCTCTCCAATGGTGATGTTGGTCTTCCCAGTGGTGTCTGAAACAGATGTTTGGAGTAGGAAGGTGACGAAACTCATCAAAGCAAATATATGAGTCAGACAAGGTGTTTACTACAAATTGTGCAACTCTTAGATACTAGAAAACTACTAGCAAATAGATGTGAGGGCTTTGACTTTGGCTTTGACTACTAGTGACGGGACAAATAATCAGCGAAACAACGGAAGCAGCGCAGGTAAATATAAAATCAATATGCTAATGCAGGGAAATTGGAAAAACTACTTGAATTTACTACTAGAATTTTACGTCAAAACGAGAGGAAATGAAAAACTGAAGTTGACGCTATATTGTGTGTTGCAAAGCAAAGCCAAGAAAGCCAATAAAACTATATAATAAAAAACCTGTTCCGCTATATGTTTTTCTGTTTTTCTTCACACTTATTCTTGCGATATTCTAGTGTCATTCTCACCTGTGACAACGCCTCTGTACTTCTGGTGATGATTGTTCGGGTCATCACTTCACGGCGGTAATACTCGTCCTGAAATGAGACGAATGAGTAACTTGTGGTGTTTAGTGAGAAGAGAGGTGAGGTACACCAGTTTTTATGATAGGCCGCAAACAGTTTCAATTACACACATACACCGAGACCCAGAACAAACAATTCGTTTTTCATTTTCCATGAGGTGTGCGCATTCACAAATTTGCTCACTCACACAGGAACACAAAAGCCAAGATATGTTCTGTTCGTTTCTCAGCTACTGAATCTTTGGTCTGAAGAGAGGGTTTTTTGTTCGTTTACACGAAACTGGCTACTAAACTTGATCAAAAATAAATCAAAGTGGTGGACTTGAGAAATGACGCGAAAAATCATGGGCTGGGCCTCGGGGTTGGGGTTGGTCTTTGTTTTACTAGCACAAACTGGATTCGGTTCTCCATTCCCATTTCTTTCGCTTCAAAGTAAAGTAAAGTAAACCAATCGTAAAAAGTGCGGTACAGCGTTAGAACTTGTAGGGTAGATAGACAGACCCGAAACTTCTTGTACACTAGATACACTAGAAGCTGAGCTTTCTGTTGCCACCTGCTCTTACTGTTTGCCAAGCATTAGAACAACATGTATGCACGGGGACTTATGGGACTGACTTACCGACGGAGTCTCGACATGGTGATAGGTGGTGGTGGTGGTCGGCATGATGCGGTAGTCGAAGACGCTGCTGTGCGATGGTGCGGTCGACGGCGCGCGGTGCACCGGAATCTCGCGGACCGTTGAGCGTGACGTGGCGTGTTCCGAGAGGAGGTCTTCGCGAGACGAGCTGATTGACTGAAAAAAAATCGAGTTGCGAAATACTTCAGGTATTGTGTTTCTAAGCTTTAAAAGTAGCACAGATCAGTTTCAATAGGGCTCAAAGCTCATAATAATCACGTATACAAAGAGGAATTTAACGATGGAACTGGTGTTGGTCGATAATGTGATGGGGAATAGAAATGAAGCGCAATCGAAATCAAGAAGTCTATTAAACCTATTAAACCGTGTCTTCCACCTAATGCTGCTGTTTCCTTTCTATCTATGAACTTTTAATTACCCGGTTTTGCACTTTTGAGGAAGCCATGACGTTTGGGGAAGAAGAAGGAAGAATGGAAGAGGACTGTTGTGCCAACTCAAAGTCCGTCTTCTTCCCCTTGACAATGAGATAATAATGTTAAGCCGCCGGACGAGTCGATTCTCGTCCGGTCCTGATAATAACAAGGTGTCGACGACGGGCATGAGCAAAAGGTAAACAGGGAACGGAAAAGAAAGAAGAGATACAAAACGAAGGCAAAGGATTGGGATTCTGGCAGAAAGAACTGGACACTTTCTTCGTTCGTTTCGGTCCTTCTCTCGCACTCTATTACTAGTTTTTTCGCGCCCACTTTTTTGTCGGATTGCGTGGCGTATCGCGGATGTAACGGATCTTGTTTTATGTCGAAGTGGAGTGAAGTCAAGTCGTTCAGTTCATGCGCTCGTTGGGAGAATGGAACGATTTACGAGATTTTGCGGTCGAATAGAAAATGTGTCAAGAAACGGATTATATCGGTGGGAGAGCGGGGATGAAGTAGAGTAAAGTAGCCGAAAGTGGAAACGACTTGAGACTTCTCAAAAAGTCATAAAAGGAAGGAGGAACAAAACGGAACGTACTGGGATGTACAGTTTGAAGGAAATACATTCGTATTCAATAGAATTTTGGGTGGTAAGATAGTAAATAAGTACCCTTGAGAGGTAACGGCTAGGGGAACCCATAAGAGGGAGCGGTAGGAGCGGTCCGGCCTTGACGACCGTCCATCCAACAGCCGTTCCGTTCGGGGTCGGTGGCCGTAACGCCAACTCTAGAAAACCTGGCTTCGTAGTAGTACTAGTAGTCTAGGTATTATTATTATTATTGTTGAGAGCGATGGAGGGGAGGGAGGCAAAGATGAGGGAAACGAAACATTCCGCGCGGACACAGCACCATTCCTTCCGACGGTCAAATATGCGAGACAGACTGTCCGCGAGAGGGCGCACTAACTAACCTATGCAATTATGCACAAGATACATGCATTGTAAGAGAGGCGCGGTTGGAAACGGAACGGTCGGCCCCTGGTAGAAGAGTGCGCGAAAACAAGAGGTGGACCGGGCCGCCGGGTGGTTGGAGAAGGTGAGTAAACAGAGGGACGGCGAGGTGGTCACTACATTTGATTATGATTAGCAGGTTTATAAAGAAAGGCAAGGAACACCACTCGGCTAATGGACCTTCTTGAACATGCCTAATCCCCGGATCACACGGTCCCGTCATCAACATCCATTCCACCAATACCTTCCGGTCCTCGCGGCTTGTCGCTCATATTCTAATATTGTTTCCCCTCGGTCCTAATAACTATTGCGGGGACCCATAGGAGCAGGGCAGGTGGTCTACGGTTTACTCCTTTCAAACAAAAGGTGAGGGTCAATTGAGCACACATAAAGGCAGAAGGTTTAGATGAATTGGACAGCTTCAAAGTCGGGAAGGGGAAAATGGGAAAATGGAATGGGAGACGGAGAAGGGGCCTATGAGGTATTATACTAGTACTGAATGCTATGTATGACATTGTATAGTCGGGAAAACGGAGAGGCGGAAAGTTTGATATTGGATAGTCGTGCAACTTTTGTTAAGCTGTGTTTGGTTTTTCATATTTTGTTTTTTTTTAACTCGAAAACTCATATGATTCGAAATTCTCAAAGTTTCAAATTCCATTTCTAAGCGGCTTATGAGAAATGAGAGCTATCGGAAAGAAAATAGTTTTTCCCCAAAAATCTCCAATTTTGCAACAAAGCATCAATTGCAAAAATGTTGGCAATGTTGGCAATGTTGCCAGCCGCATCGCATGTCGTTTCATTTCCAATCATGAACAAAGCGTTTATCCCGCGCCTCCCCGTGCGGGAATTATTAAGCCTCCCCCTCTCTTCTTCCACTTGTTTCCACCACCTGGAGACCACCAGAAATGATAAATACATATTATGACGAGCCGTTTTCTCTTTTTGTGTATTTTGTATTCTGCCGCTCGTCTCTTCCCGAAAAATGCCCGCTGCTTGCTTTTGCTTTCTGCTTTCTCAGTCCATTGGACGTTGCAAGAAAAGAAAACACAGTCTGTTTGAAGTGAAGTGTGATTGGAATTTTGGGTGACGACTCAGCGGGGAAGACACATGAGAAATTGGTGTGTGATCGTGTGTGATCGCCCAGAGAGGAGGGTCGGGTACGGAATCAAATAAAACGGAATGAGCGGGGGACGAAGGGAGAAGAGGCGAGCGATCCTTTCCAACTGTACACATAGACAAAAGTTTTGGAGCAGCCAGCAGCATCGCAAGGGGAATATGCAAATATTTTGAGACGACCTCGAGTGCGAAACTACCATTCCATCAACAGCTTCTATGTTTGACTTTCTACATGACACCCTACCAGCAAAAATAGTACGAATTGCTAGTTACTATGCTATTTTTTCTCAACTGTTCAAGGACTCGGTTTCTTTTCTCACCTTGGGAATGGAAGAAGTATGATGATGATGATGATAGCTGGCTGCGGAGGACGAGGACTGATGTGGCACCGGTGGCGGTGGTGGTGGAGGCGGCGCTTCACTCGGAACACCACTCATTGAAGAAGCTGAAATTGGATTCGAATTGGGAAAGTTGAAAGAAAAAGGAAGATTGGATTGGGGAATCGGCAACTTTTTAGTTTCGAAGAGAAGAAAAGAAAAGAAAACTGTCTAAGGAGACGACTTCCCATCGAACAACAATGGTAATTGGTTTCGTCCCGAAAATTGTTACACTTTCGATAATGTTCGTTCTGGTCACTAGTGCCAAGGAATTCTACTCGGAAAACTATCAAATGGGACTGGGACTAGGACTAGAAAGCGACAAAAAGTTGCAAATGTGTGTCTTATAATGGAGAAAAAGAAAAAATTAGCTAAATCAAAACTTTAAATTCCTGTTCTCCTTTCAAGTTGAACAGGGCCGGACTGGTCTAGGAAGACGGTCTAACGGAAATGAAGGCGGAAATAATAATAGGTAACGTAACCCAATGAGGAAAAGGCGAGGAGTAACCAAATATCAAGCGGCTGTCCCCGCTTTTCCTCAACCTATTTGTGTATTTAGTATTTAGAAATTGACAATGGTCGGGTTGAGACGGGCGGAAACGCAGGCAAACGGCAAAAGATGGAGATCAATTTCACAAGGAACGAAAGGGAGGAACGTTTTCAAGTCAGGTTGAGCACCAAATCGAGTAAATTTGTATGTTTCTGACAACTGAGGATCCGTGACTAATCGGAACAAAAGCCGACATGAGATATGCGGCCCGGTATGCGGATATCCTCAGGTATCTTCGGCCCAACACCGTCTTATCGAACGGTCAAATCGTTTTGGAGGTCGATCCTCACCGTCTTCTTTGTTTGGCTGCATACGCCACCCTCCCAATGAAGAAAAGGAGAAATGTTTCAAGTGACAAATAGAAAAGGAAGATGGGATGGAGAAGAGGATGCTTACCTGAATAGGAAGACGGCGGCACGTAGGAAGAAGTGACGGTCTTCTGTGTGAGGATACTTGGAAGTGGCTGAGCACCAGACAAAGATGAGACTGGAATCTTGGGAGAAGTACTGATTGTCGGGTCGTTCCAAGTCTTGGTGGCGTAATGAGTAGTAGTTGTTGTGGTAGTGTTGCCGTGAATCTCGGTGTTCTTCACTGGTGGTGGTGGCGGTGGAGGAGCCGATGGATGAATGATCGATGTTGGTGGCGGTGGAAGGTCTAATGGGGATCTTGGTCGGCCGCTGGTCGCATCCATTTCGTCCTTGGTCCTGTAAGACAATTTACATTTGCATGATGTTTTTTCGGTATCTGAAGAGGAGAGAGAGGCTAAGGACAAGGCGATGGGAACGGCTGAATTAATGACGCGAAAATTTGGTGTCACAGCCTGGCTGACCTTTTTTCGGGCCTAATTTGAAGCTCTTACAGCTTGAAGTCAGTTTTGAAACACGAATGAAATGAAATGAAAGCGAAAAAACTACAATGCTTCTCTACGTAGTGCGGCAAGGCAGGAAAAGAGGAAAGGCCCATATTTGACAAGTGACTAATCGGAAACAGAGGGAAGAAACCAACATTCTTGAATCATCCCTTTTCCCCTCCTTTTCCTGGTACAAAATGGGAACTAACCAATCGGAACTGAACAGAACATATGAGGAGAAAAAGGATGTATACATAAGGAGAGAAAAATATATACAAAATGAGTCATAAATCTCACTTTTGCATCAAAATCGTCTCGTCTGTTGGGTTTGAAGCGAACGACTCGTTCAGCAAGTCTTGCTCGTCACCCTTGGCGTCGAAGGTGATAGATGCTGAGCGGAGTGAAGAGTTGTCGTCCCTGAAACATTTCTCTTTCAGTCGTTTTTGTTTCAAGTGAAGGAGAGGGCAAGTTGCTTACAAACTGCTCCGTAACAAATACAGCGAAGAAGTGTAACTCATAATCAGTGCGTGTTAGACGATATGATACGCTTAAAGAAGGAGAGACAAGGGGTTAGAGGGGTGGAAGGTGGAGGGAAGAAGTGCATTGTTATCTGTGAGAAAGACGGAGGAAAATGACAATATGCTCGGCACGTTGATCGACGTGTATGATATCAGTTTCTGGCGGGAAAGAAGAGGGGGAGATGGTATGGAATGGAATGGTATGTTTGTGTTGTGGAGCAATGTTTGTCGCCTTCTCCTCTTTTTGATGTGCATGTATGATGATTCTTCTATTCGAACCTAACATGGTCACGAATTCAAAAGGTGTATAGTGGAAGGGATGGGCTACTTTTTTCTCTTTTTTCAATTGCTAAAAATAATTTCAAAATCAACCAATTAGATAATTTTTTCCTAATCCTAATCAACACTCTTATCAGTAAAGTTGTTTGCTTACAACCAGAAACATGACAAGCCGAAAGAAGCCGTATGAAAGATAGGATAGTGTCAAGAATAACACAAATCCGGTTAATGCTATCTATGATCTCCTTGTTATCATTATCTGATACATTTGCGAGAGAGAATAAAACAACAATAAAACAATGACGTCTCCTTCCGCTTCCACCTAAATTTAGCGTGAACCTGAACCTGACGAAATTTGGATCGACATTGTATCAAATTGAGACCGGGTTGGTTGCATGTGTCATAAAATTATAACGACCCTCCACTAGACCTCCCTTGGAAACCATGGCACCCCGCTGTCAGCCCGAAATTCTTCGTACATACGAAAGACATGCCCAATTGGTTGTATGTATTTGTCGAACCAATTCAACACCCCGTCCCCCACTTGTCGAATCAGAAACCTATCGTATATCGATATCTGTTTGTCTGTTTGACAACCAAGTGCAAGTTACAAGTGGAAGAAGAGGTTTCACAGAAGCCAGAAGCCAGAAAACTAAAACAAACATGCAGTGATAGCGTGAGTTTTGAACATGACCACTTTGAGTCTAGAATCGGTTCAAAGACAAAAAGAAGCGGTGAAAGACAAAGTTGACTTGTTGCGAAATGAAGAGAGGAACCGGAGAGGGAAACGAAAACCGGTTGTTTGTCGGATCGAACGAAAAAATCGACAACAAATTTGTATGACCTCGCGTTGACCGTCTCTCTTCCTTTTTTGACTCGATTTCAAATCATCATGATGGTCAGTGAGGGTGGAATAATGAAAACAGGGATGGGTAAAAACAGCACTCACATGGTCACAGTTTTACGGCGCTCCTCGTTGAAAACCAGTTCTTCCTCTTGGTCACGATCGGCGTCGGCGAGCTGCAAATGGGTAGTTTTGCACTTTTTTTCAATAAGTTTTGACTGTTTAATCTACCACCCATAAACTTTTAAAAACTTTTACAACTCCGACAAAAAACGAGAAGTTTTAACTTCCACTAAAGTTGCTTTCCCAAGGCTAGATCTATATCTTTATGTATTTCCCTACTACTATATTGCTAGATGAAAACGAAGAAGACTGAACAAACAAACCACAACAAACGACGACATATTCTGAGTATGAATTTCAGAGTCCATGGGGTCGAAAGGTATCATTTTAGGACGTCTGGGGCTACAACAAGTTCAGTTTGGGGGAAGTGGCGAAAGGGAACGCATTTATAGACGGATGATGGGATGGAAAATGGAAAATGGAAAATGACCGGAGACATTGGGTGATTCATCGTATTCCGAAGGCGTCTGTTTTCTGTTTTCAGAAGGTGTTAGAGATGAGGGAATGCGTTACGTTGGTCACAAAGGTGAGGTTTACTAGAAATCGGAATTTTGAAAAAGGAGGCCCAGAGCGCTATGGAAGCGATGCTAAAAGGGTTTCACGTAATTTTACAGCAATTTCCTAGATCCAGAGATACCTTTACGATATCAATCTAACTACACAAAAAAACAGCAAAAAGGTCGCAAAAAGCACACTTTTTGCTCTAGAAAACAGAAAACAGAGACGCGGAAAGGACGAGTGGAGAGAGGAAGCGGGGCTACGGGACGGGCCGGAATGGTGGGAACCATCTTCTCCGATTTGCATAACCGTTCGTGACCAAACAATATCATGATCATCACCGTTTTTGATCGATTTGCATGTATATGAATCGAATCGCGTTGGAATAGAAAAAGCAGGGAGGAAAACCCCAACCCCGAGGCGCTCATATAATTTTTCACATTTCGCTCGACCGTTCGTTTGCTGCTGCAGCGCACCAACCACTCGTTCCGCAAAAAAGGCATCAAATACATACTGGTATGACGACATTGATACAAGTGAAAGTAAAGAGGAGTTTGATGGGTTGGAAGGCCGAAAAAACGGTGTCAGGTTATAATTGCTCCCGTTCCGATGGGTATTTGATTGGGTGGTGGGTAAAAGTTATGTTTAGTTTCCACTCACCTTGTGTCCATCTTCTGGTTCACTATGTGTCATTGGAATTGTGACAACTTCAGCTTTTTGTGGATCTCCAATCGCTTCTTCCAGTACAGCTTCTGCCTCTGCTGCAAGCCTTTGACCTTCCTCATCCTCTGATTCTGTTGGAACTTGAGCATAATCTGGCTCTTCTTTGTCTTCTTTCTTCTCATCTGATGATGGAATGATCACATCTTCCTCCACAATCTCATCTGTGCCAGTTGCATCAATGATCTCCTCTTTTTTATCTTCTGGGGCAGCGCTCATCTGAACGATAGTAGCGATGAGGGGCTTCTCATGTTCCACTTGGTCGACTAGCTCAGTCACCAAAAGTTGAATCTCATCTTTTTGGCTCATGATGAGAATGAGCAGAGTAATTAGAGCTGCTAGACCAGAATACCAGACGACCAGAATAGATAGGTGCTAGAACCAATAGTTTAGCCCCACGTGAGGTGTGTGTGTGACCTTGGGAAGAAGCTTGTAGGTGTAACAGAAAGGGTGTGTGTATATCGAGAGTAAACAGGGATAGGCTCCTGCTGCCTGCCTCTCCGATGTGTATTTGACAATTTTTGGAGCAACCACAACCAAGATGCCGAGAGGGAATGCCTGCACACTTGACTACCGACGGACTGTTGTGCTCAGTCTCTCAATTTGCGTGCCTTCTTCTTTTCCCCAAGCGCCGGGCTGTTCATGAAAACACGCTCAAAGCTGTTGGAATATGCAAATAATATAGTTTTGTGTGGGAGAGATTTCAAAATTCCAATAACGGGAAGCTCCAAACTACTAGCTGGAATTCTTGCCATAAACGCAGCGTGGCGAGCCATTCCGCGGCGCTGAGCCAAGAGAATGAGAGACGGAAAAGAAGCAAAAAGAAGCAGGAATTCCCAATTCTACACAAGCGCCGCCGGGGTCTCTCGTTTCTCAGCCGCGGCGGCCGCCGAGTACTTAACCGCACTGAGAGATAGGGAGGTCGTGCGGTTCCATGGTGTAGCGGTTAGCACTCAGGACTTTGAATCCTGCGACCCGAGTTCAAATCTCGGTGGAACCTATCGTTTTTGTTTCCCTGTAGTTGTTGTTTGATGACGTTCTTGTTCACGAATCTCTCCAAAATGGTCAGTATTAGAGAATTCATGTTTTTTTTTAACCCACTAAAGGAAACAAAGAAAACAGAAGCTTATCGGCTCCGTTTTCAATTAAAACTTTTCAAAACAGTAGGTCCCACCGAGATTTGAACTCGGGTCGCAGGATTCAGAGTCCTGAGTGCTAACCGCTACACCATGGAACCGCACGACCACAACCTGTCCATTTCAAGTGATCATCTAGCGCCATGCCACTTTCCTCCGCGTCAATGAGAACCTCGCATATTGACGGAACGCGGAGGAAAACCCGAAACTGATATGCTTCAGGTATACGGTTCCATGGTGTAGCGGTTAGCACTCAGCACTCTGAATCCTGCGACCCGAGTACAAATCTCGGTGGGACCTACTGGTTTTGCAATGTTTCCTTCAATTTTGAAACAAATGGAGATTCCCTCAATTATTTCCGCTTCAACAGTTCAATTGGAACGTTGTTCTGTTTGCTGAGAATAAACAGATCAGTTCCAAAACTTTGAAACAACAAATATTTGCAAAAACGATAGGTCCCACCGAGATTTGAACTCGGGTCGCAGGATTCAGAGTCCTGAGTGCTAACCGCTACACCATGGAACCGATGTTTCACCGAGAGGCGGCAGCAAGAGATAAGCGCGCCGGAGAATCGCATTTCTCAATGACATTTGTCAATATGCTTCACTGCGAAAAGGTGGGAAAAGGGAGAAAAGATCGAAGGAAACGGGAAACAAGCAGTTGTGAGGAAGCAAAAAACGACTGGCTCTTACGTTCCCGAGTTCAAATCCCAAGCAAAATTGCCTGTTTCCGTTTACTCTGGTTTTTTGGCCACACACACCCCAGGAAATGGTTTTTGTTTGCACAGGATTAGCAAATAAATAGATTCTAGAAAGGTCCTCTCACCTGACTAGAAGAAGTATTCGATTTTCCAATTTTGGCGAGCTCCTTCAACAAATCGAGTCGATCGTCTTCCGAAGCAGACTGTGTGATCTCGATTTGACGGGTTGTCCGTTGCTCGTTCTCTTCTATGCCACGCACCTGTTAATGACCGTTGTTAGAGGCTGATTGCTAATTATAACCTCTTCAATAGAGAAAATACAGAACAAAGAAGGCTGGGGGAAGTGGGAAAACAAGCTTTTACCTCTTCAGAGTCTTCAAATGGCTGCAAATCCTCGTCTGGCGTCGGACTAAGCAGTGAAATGTTTGACAATCGTCGGTCGACCACTGTTCTCGGCGACGCTAAACTACTTCCGGTCAACGAACGAACTTCGTCGGATTCCTCCTGGAAGTAAGAACTCTATTATTAAAGAGTTTCACTTTCCAAATCACTCTAAAACATGCTTGATTTGATTACAATGAAAAGTACTTGACAGCAAGAGGGAAAACGAGGGAAAAAAGAGACTATGCGCAGGAATTGGGACAATGTGTATACTAAGGGACCAACAAGGCCATGCCTCTTGCGCGCGCAAAAGACACAGAAGGGTCACCTGCGGTCAGGGCCCAAACAGGGTGGTCCCGAGCGCTTTCCGCCTGTATCAATGGGGGATCTCACGGGCCTGCTTACCGGGTAATTAGCGGGAACGGCGGGGAGTGGTAGAGGTAATCCGATTTGACAGAAATTGGAAAAAAGGAGGGGTTGTAGGGGCAGAGGGTGTCTTATGTCTAAATTGGGAGGAGATAAGAATCTAGGAATCAGGTTTTTAGGAACGTTTTATTTTAAGATTCAACCTGAGATTTGACGTGTTATTACTTTGTTATTTGCGGGAAATGAGAAACTGAACCTTTTAGAATTGCTGATACTAGATTGTCGTTCTAAATGAAACGGTCATGTGGAACAGTTCAAATTATTGTCAACCTAGTTTCAGGACGGTTTATCAACCCCCATTCCCCGCCAGAGGGATTATATGACTCACTACCCTTTTCCCGCATATCTCAGGGTCATCTCGAGGACACTTTCCTTCTCCTCTAACCATTATCACGATGACACAAAACATTCATACCTCATTAATGGTGTGAAGAAAGTTTGGCAGGGCGCTCATGTTTGACTGAATAAGCGATGGCAGTGGGATGAGGCCAGAAGTAGTTCTGCAAAGTAGGCTCTTGAATTTCACGGAATGTTTTGGAAGATGAAGATGAGGAAAGGGGGCAAGCAGTAACTGGAGAAGTTCAATTTGGAAAGAAGGCATCTCGGCCAAGGTGGTGGTGGTGGATAATCCAAGTTTAAAACCGCAACCGCCTCTCGCTTTGCTTCATATTTTTCGTGGTTTCGAAAATCTTTCTCATGATTTGCAGTTAATCCAAGAGATTTTTATTATTACGATTTGAAAAATTTTGGAGAATGTTTGTGCATTTTTGATGCTTTGCTTGAGGATTTTTTCAAAATTTTTGAAGGCTCATAAGGATTTGTCGGATAGTTTCAAGTTTCAATTTCCGAAAACAGTAGGAGAATCTGAAGAAATTGACAAAAAAGGCTGTGAATAGTCAGAAAAGGAACTTTTCTTTTGAATTAGTCAATTTTTGAATGGTTTATGATTTTCAGAACACTGGAACTGGATTTGACAATCGTTACGTCTCATTTCAAATTTTTTTACTCTGATTCGTTGGTTCATTTCTTCCAAAATAAGACCAAACTTCGTTGTTTTTCTAATGTTTTGATGTACTTCCTTTTTTCTCTCAATGTTTTCAAAGCCAAAACAACTCACGGTTCATCATCCGAGCAAGACGACAAAATCTCATCAGTTTGTAGCAAAGACATGACTGATGGCATGCCTTGTGGCGGTTTTCTGTCTGACATGTTGTTTCCGGATGTCTGAAAATGGAAACAATGAAAATTGATGACCAACAAAAAATCATATACAACAAGAAAAATGACAAGGAGGTATGGGAAAAAGACGAAAAAGAAAAAAAGAACGCCAATCTGTACAATGTTTTCTTATTTTCTATTTCCTATCTCTCCTATTATCAAAATTTCTGCTGATCGCTGCTGCTTGTATCGCAGAAATCGACCAACCACTTTCTGTTACCTGTTACCACCAAAGTCAACAAACGTTCGGTTCCGGACGCTTGTTTTACAGGTATAACCGGAGCGGAAAAATTGGTCAAACCGTCGGTAGCGGTCACAAGAAATCACAAAAAAAGGGGGAAGTATCATCAAAAGAAAGCGGGAAGAGAGGCGGAAAAGAGAGGGATATTACAAAACCAAAAAAACATTGGGCAAACAATCAAATGGATGTCGAGATTTGCACAAAAGAGTCCTCGATGCATACGGGACACACCGCTCTTCTCTGTTTATTTTTCGACCTTAGGTTTAGTTTCAACCTTCAAAACCTTTCGCGTTCAGAACCTAATAAATCAGAAGGTGTGATGGTGATGGCATTGAAAATTGGGTAGGTTGGGTAGACGAAGGATTGAGTGGAATGGTATAATGAAATGAAAATCTATTATATTCTCCTCCATTTTCCGTATTTTCTAATAGAGACAAGGCCGGGGGAGTAGGCTCCTTTGATTGACAGCTGTGTGGTGTTCCGTACTAATCTTCTTTGGAACGCATGGTATCACTCGGAAAGTACATCAAGGTCTTTTCACAAGTTTTGGAAAAGAAGGAAATGGGAATTTAGTTAGTACTATACCGGTAAACAGATTCAGAAGTGTGGTTTTCGTTGTGATCAGCAGATTTCCAAAGAAGAAAACGAACAGACGAAAACTGATAGTGAGAACAAGTGAAATAGAGGAAGAGAGAGGTGAAAAGGCAAAATGGCTTTTGTGCATGTGAATCATCTGATCAAACACCCCTCCGTACCACGCCAGTACGAATATGTATGTTTTGAGGAGAATGCACTGCGGTCGAACAGGCCGAAAGGCTGTGAACGATGCATAACGGTTCGGAAAATGGGCGAATAAAAAACAGAAAGAGAAGAGTGCGGAGGATATGGAATGGAAGGGCAAACCTCTTTTGACCTCCTCATTCCTCTTGACATACGGAACAATTGAACACAGTTTCAATGGGTACGAATGCGAATTGGCACAGGGATGGAAATGGGGAAGGTCGAGATTTGCAGAATGCAGCTAATTTTAACACATGTGAATTGTCTTACCTGAACAAAAACACCCTCCTCGATGACTTCAGTGTCTGAGTTGGTGTCAGAACCCGAGGAAGACGAAGCCTCCTCCACTTTGATATCCGGATTCTCCGCCGTTGTGGTAATTCGTTTCCGGACACTCGCGAATACAATTATACGAAGTGAGACCACAAACGCCTGAAATTAAGTGGGGTGAGGTAGCGTCTCAATGTAGCGTCCCTAAAATTTGCATTAGTATACAATATACAAAATACAAAATACAAAGTTCCTAGACTAGTCCGATGGTAGAGGAGGGCAAAAAGTTATCGAGCGACCGACCCTTATGTAATAAGACGTCGGTCGTCCACACCCGAGATGCAATTAGTATCCGAATGCAATGATTATTAGCAAAAAGTGGACGACGGACGGTTGGGAGGCCTTCGCCCTCCGTCGCCACGCTTTTCTTGCCACCCATTCACTAATCTAGGGGGGCAATTTCTAATTGGTGCATCGGATCTAGTGGAGAACACGTTTGAAATAAAATAACAGTGTGAATAGAGAGAAATTGGACGGGTGAGAAGGGTAAAAAGGGGAGATCCGAATTTGAGATACTTTTGTTCGCGTTCTCGTTATTCTTGGAACTTGACTGGGGATATCAATTTTGGAACATTTTTCATAATAATCGGGTAAGGGGATCTAGGAGAGTGACCTGAATTCTAGATAGAAAAAAACAAAAAAGGTCATTATGGAACTCAAAAGTTGTATAACCCAAAACTTAGACCTAGCACAAGTATCAAAAGTAACACAGAATCAAGCGCATTCAACTAGAAAAAGTTTTCCACTAATCAGGGTGGCTGGATGCTCAAAGCTGTCACGTAGTAAAAGCATTTTGAAACAGAGATTGACGCTAATAATCAGAGAATTTCAGTTTTACGAGAAGCGGGAGCTAAATTTTCACGTTAGTAAAAAATTGTGACCTCTATTTCTTTCTGTTTGATACAAGAAAACACTTACGATGAACGCCGATAACGCGGTAGTCAGGAAAGCCTGAAAGCCGTCCTGCGGACGTGTAGACGTCGATGACCTGTTGCTCGACGCTTGTAGCCTCTCTATGTCCATACAATTCTGAAAAAAGTGACATTTGCTCTAACCAAATTTCAACAATAAAGCGGGAAATGTGTATGGATAGGTGTATAAAGCAGTTGGAACTTTGCTGATCTCCCATTCAAATATAACATGTGAATGTTTTGAAGCATCACATTTGTTGAATAAAAATGGAAAAAAATGGTCGAAGAAAGAATGTGAGATTTCAATGTTAAGTGAGTCAGTCAGATGGAAAACATAACTTTGAAGAAACATTAAAAAATCGGAAGCAAGTGACCATCAATATGCAAAATGTAGGCCCGGACAGTCATCCGAAAAACAATAGTGCGGTACTGAAGGGAAAAGAGCTCTCAGGTTTCTATTATGTGCCATTTTCTTTTGTACTGTGAAGAAGAAGATGCGAAGAGAGTGTGGTGTTTGCTCGCGAGTTCTAGCGCGAACACACCAAGTAGTAGTAGTACATAAGGCAAACCTCTTGGCGACAGTTACCGGCAGAGGGGGCTCTTTTATCTTTTATCTCTTGGGGAAGTGTTTCACAAGTTGTAAGTCACGTGGAAGGTTTTGAGCTTGGTTTTGCAGGTAACTAGACTGTTTTTGAAGGGTTTACACTACAGATATACATGGCATATTTATTTTGGATAACCGGCTGAAAGTCAGGAAGTAGAAAAGTTATCAAGAACTATAGAGAGGAAAAGTTATCAAGAACTATAGAGAGGTCAACTATAGAGAGGATCATCAAAATATAGTTTCAACTACTTTACACAGTATAACTGAAAAACAGGATTCAAAACAAGGATTCCAGAGATGCGAAATATCAGCTGAAACCACACAAGAGTCTCAAAGTTTCACCCTTCCACCTGTACAGATAGAAACTGGGTTTAAGTGCAATCATATATTATGAATATATCAGTGGAAGGGCGTGTGGCCAGCGAGTGGGGGAAAATAGCGAAGAACTCGTAAAATTGTAACGAACTACAGATGCGAAAACTGATAAGAAAAGCAGAAACACTGGATTATAATACTATCGGAGAGAGAAGTGTCAAAATGCGGGAAACTGGGGGTGTTAGACCAAATCAACTTGATTCCTGCTAAAAAGTCAAAAACCTTGAGAAGAAAGAAAGTACGTTCTTTTTGCATCTCAATCACTATTCCATTCCCTTTTCCGGTCAGCGCCACCTGTCAAAGATGATGATCAATTTGTTTATTGACATTCATCTACCGGGGGCCTGATTATTGAAGGAAAAGGTGAGGACGGGGATGGAAATGCAAACGGATTTATTTGGGTAACAGATCATTCTTCCGATTTCAAATTTGATTTCATGAAATCATAATATTATTGGAAGTATTGGGAATTAAGATTGAAGCGAACGGAGGATGAAGCGGAAATCGGCTTTTGTACTGAATATAAACAAAATGTGACATTTGACACCTTAACGGAAACTCAGAAAGTAATGAGAAAGAGTTCATAACTTGACTAACTGAGGCTAGTTTTGCTGGAATTCAAAAAACACTAAAACCAACAGAAACTGACAGTCCCAACGTATACTTTGTGTTTACGAGAAAATCCCATTCTCGTCCTTTCATTCTTTTCCATATCAATTATAGTAATAGATGACTGATCGAGAAACACATCCCATGTACAGAAAAGTGGAACAGAAGCAAGCAGGACACGGCAAAAGTTGCAACACACAGACACACACGCACACAGTTGACAAGTTCTATAGAAGATGGGATCTATTGAAAAGACGGAATGCTTGCAACTACTCATAACAGTTTGAAAAGTCGCGAATTGGATGAATGGCCACCAATCCTAAAACGGCGGATGACGATGAGAAAGAGGAAATGGAAATGAGGTCTGTTTTCCAAGAAGTAACCCTTTTCAAAGACAGATATGACCCGTGAAACGGAGATTTGTTTACGATAAAGGAAAACATGGAAATTAGTGCAAACCTCTTTCGGGAGCGAAAACGAAAATGAAAACGAATCGAGATTGAAATGGGATGCAAAAAAGTTATAGCGATATGTATTAGGTTTCGTTTTCATAACAGGACTCACCTGAAACCTCTAGTTCCAGAATTGATGCATTTCCCGTTGGCAGCTGCCCAAATCTTGTTTTCCGATTGAACGTAGGTTGAATGAACCGAACGAAGCCCCTAAAAAGTAGTATTACAAGGGTCAATTGTTTTCCTGTAATGGCCGTTTTTAGGCGATATGGGGTAAACGAGAGGGGGGCACAGAAAAAGGGGGCAGGTAAGAGTGCAGCAGATAAATCGGTCCGTACCCCGCCACGGTTGGCAGCAAACAAACAAATGAGCGAATACGGTGTGCGTGTCGCGACTGATGAGACGACGACGGCCGAGCAAGCAGCCGGCAACCGAACGGTTTGTTGCAGAAAAGCTGAACGGTCGGTCAATATTGGGTGCTTTTCCGATCACGCTACCTGCTTCAATGAATCTCGGGACTCCACTTCTTTCATCATCAATTGCTAGACAAATTTTGGGCTACTGGGTGACTTACTGGTCCTCAGGAGCTGAAGGCTTTCAAAATTTGGAAAGAAGCAACACAAGTTATGAAAAGATACATAGAATTCTGGGAATGAATCTCACAATCACTCTAAAATTAGAAAACAAAAGCAAAAACGATAGGTTCCACCGAGATTTGAACTCGGGTCGCAGGATTCAAAGTCCTGAGTGCTAACCGCTACACCATGGAACCGGACGGCCTTTCTCTCTCTCTTTGCCTTCGCATACTCGCTCATTCTTTGCCGGCTAGCCGCCGGCCGCCGGCGAGCCTTCCATCTCGCTCCGTCTGACTTGTGTATGCCCTAACTCTTGTTGATATTCAGCGGTTCCATGGTGTAGCGGTTAGCACTCAGGACTCTGAATCCTGCGACCCGAGTTCAAATCTCGGTGGGACCTATCGTTTTTGCAATTTTTCTCGTGAATCGTTGTCCCAATGGTTTTCATGGTTCTTTTCACCTGTCTATAAATTGTGGATTTTCTAATTTTTTGGCACCCATTTTCTTAAAAAATTGTTTAGAATCCTTTTTCATCGCACAATACATTCCAAATGAAGTGGAGCTGATTGACACTCACTGAACAAACCCGAAAAAACAATTGCCCTCCCATCGCCGAGAGTGAGTGCACACACACACTTGAATGACATAAATGGAGCGATGTTCAGTGAAATGGAGAGTGTATATGAACAAAAGCTTGCTCTCCAGTTTTCGTCGGTTCCATGGTGTAGCGGTTAGCACTCAGGACTTTGAATCCTGCGACCCGAGTTCAAATCTCGGTGGAACCTATCCTTTTTTAGTCAGCGAACCAGGTTAGAGTTAAACATTTTCAAGCATAAAATCTTTGTCAAAACATCTTCATGATTCCCCATTCCCCAAAAGTTCAAATTTTCAAATTTTCCAGTGTGATCATTCCATTCTTGACTAACATAATATGATGAAATATTTGTGTTTCGTCCCTTCGTTCTTTCCCATCAATTGTGGCGCCTGCCAATTTTCCCCCGTCTTATCTCTTTCCAAAACTTTTCTCTCTTTTTCTCGTCTTCATCTGTGAGTCCCCTGTTCTCTTCCCATGTTCAACGCTCTTCTTGAGTCTATAGAAAACTCGCGTCCATCTTTTCCCGGCTGTTTTGTTTGGGGAAAAACGTCGATAGGCCAGTTGCCCGCGAAGCGGCAGCGTCGCGGTTAGTGTTCTACGAATTCGGGAAAGAGGAATGGAGAGCATGGAAGGAGATACTCAGCGGAATGAATGAAAGGGAGAAAATTTGGATTTCCAACGATTTAAGGACAATCTCATCTGAAAAACTCTGAAATTCCAGGTTGTATTGGGATATTCTGAAGGGCGGCTTGGGAATCTGAATATCTGAAGCTCTGCTAAGAAAATAGAGAGGAATTGAGCGCCTCACATCGCATAAATGCATAGAAAGAAAACAGAACGTTGTTTTCAGAACCAACAATTTATTATTCTAATTATTCAACAAAAAAAGGCAAAACATCGATACCCGAGAATTAAATTAAAATTGTTTAGAGCAGCCTCTCTTTGTACAAGATCTGGTACCAGTCATTGACTACCACGTTGTTAATCTGGAAAACAATAGTAAACAATCGGTAATTGAAATTGAAAACAAGCTCACCTTCTCAAAAAACTAACTATTCCGATTTTTGCATGCAAGTACTCTTTGATGTAGTTGCAAAGTACAAGAACGATGCCTGAAACAATATAATAACAACCAATGAGAACAAGCTGAACTCACTTGACCCGTAGAAAACCAAATTTCGTGGTTTGCGAACGGTATTAATTGAACTGTCTGAATTACAAGATGATTCAGAGTATATTTAGAGTTATCTCACCTTATCTCTATACTACTTATAAACATTTGCAGAAACCCGAACAAAAAATACCCGACGAAATCGTACTCTGAAACGTTTTGATGCTATTAGTTGTACATGTTCAACTCACGTGTTCCTATGAGAACCCATTTCCATCAGAGAGAATATTTACAGGAATATACATCTTCATAATACTCAAATACACATCAAAAATATACAGGAATCATAGGTACTTCAGAGATATCAAAGACCGACTTCCTTCTGGAAATCCAAAGCGCTGAATGAAGACAAACCCAGCGGTTTCGTTGGGCCGCCTTCTTGGACGAGAGAGACTATTACTGCCGAGGCGCAGTGTTTTCTTTCCCTCTCTCTTCCTTTTTCATTGTGTTTCTCCTGCACAGCTATAATGTTCCGTTTTTCAATGAGATACGTGGAAGGGCGCAGCGGGGGCAGGAAGAAAAGAGAGAAAGAGATATCGATAACGGAGGGCTTTTGTGTAACCTCTCGAACACGGGCGATGCGGTAAAACGTTTGCAAGTTGACACTAAACTTTGAACTCGAAAAGTGTGGTCGGAAGGTAGCCATTCATCCGTGAAGATCTGTTCATGGATTACGGATCTACTGGGTTAAAGTCATGATGCAACGTGTTGGGTTAGGTAGACCGAACATAAGTGAAAGATGCAGTAACGCCCAAAACAACAAGCGGAACCATTCAAACTAACCCAAAAGTAGCGCAAAACAGTAGGTCCCACCGAGATTTGAACTCGGGTCGCAGGATTCAGAGTCCTGAGTGCTAACCGCTACACCATGGAACCGAACGACCACAACCTGTCCATTTCAAGTGATTTTCTCACTCTACCCAACCGCCACTCCCGTTTATGTGCGTTTGTCAAATAATGTTTCCTCTCCTTTCAATGAAGCGGAGAGTTCGCCGCGGAAGGAAGATTATCGGTGATGGACAGGTTGTGGCCGTGCGGTTCCATGGTGTAGCGGTTAGCACTCAGGACTTTGAATCCTGCGACCCGAGTTCAAATCTCGGTGGAACCTATCTTTTTTCATTCTGTATCATCGCTTTTTGGCAGTTCTACGAATTTCGAAAAGAAAAAACGAGGTGTCTGAGAAATTGTAGCATTCATTGTCAAAAATGTACAAAAAAATCTTGAAAACTCGGGAAGAAAAAGGCTGACTAAGAGTTATTGTTCCTGGGAAATGCAATGAAACAAGAAAACAGGTGTACCAGTATCTCAAAGATAATAAAATAATGATATGACAGTGTTATTGGTCCGGTTGGACTGCCTGCATTTTAATGGAGTTTCTTCGAATGTTGTCTTTCTCCTGTAAATCAGTAAAACTAGTTTGATGAACACTAAATGTCTAATCTTACCTCATTGGCCGGCTCGTCCATAATATTCAAATGTTTGCTGTGTTTCCACACGTAGATATCAGTGAGGAGGGAAACAAGTCGAATGACAACGTACAACAAGTGCATCCATACTCGGAGACGTTCCGGGTGATAGATGGAGCAAGCTCCGCGATGCCCATCACATGTTCTATCCCAAACAAGGCAAGCTGCATCAATGACAAGACCCCAGATGATAGGAGATGGGAGGGTTCCAAAGAGGGAAACAGCCATTCCTTGAAGACCAAGTGACAAGGAACGACTCTCAGGAGGGACACACCTGAAACAATCACTTTGTTGGTTTCCCCTTTCCTTTTTTGTTTACCTCAACAAAATAAGCATTGCTGGTACCACTCCAAGACCTGCTACAAAAGAACCTGGCAAAACCGTCAGGAAAAATAGCACAGTAGATGTTTGACACGTGTTTTTGCAGAACTTCTTGCTCACTATTCCTCCCTCCGCACAGGAACAAGTAGTGAAATCCAAAAGGGGATCGGAGCCGTGTTGCATGGCTTCTCTGCATCCCGCGTGACATGGTGAGAAATATGCATTTCTGAAAGATTCCAACATCACAGTTTTGAAAAAAAAAGGTTTGAAAACTCACCCCTTGATGTCGCAAACCGGATACAAGCGAGCGTTTTCACACGCACATTCCATATTGCATGGTTTTGTGAAGTTATAGTTTGTGTCACTGAAGTTTATGGATAGTCATTCTCGTTTCGCCTTTTAAAAAACCGTTACCTATTCGCAATACCAATTGAATTCACAATGGATTCACATCCAATGAAGATTTTTGTGGTGTAGAGGCAAACATTTACAGCTGACGCAATCATCACAAACATTGCTGCTCGTCTTCCGTTCAGCTTCAGTTTTCTTGTGATAAAACCTCCAGTGGCGGTTCCTAGACCAAAGCCAAACACACCAAACATTGCCATGTAGCGGTGGACGAGGTATTGTGGAATTCCAAAGTGATTTTCTAGATACTTCGGGAGGAATACAATGTATCCCTTGAACGCCAGAATGTCACAAACACGACCCATAACACTTCCAAGATAGATCTTGGTGCCCAGAACTGCTTTACATGATCTTGCAAAGTCTTTGAGTTTCATTGATAGTGTCCGATCTTCCTCTGTGGTTTTCTTCAGTTTTTCCTTATGGGTGTCATAGAGTTGCACAGATGAAGCACTTCCCTTCTTTCCTTGTGGGAATGCAAAAAGTAAAATTGACGGGAAAAGAGCAATGGATCCAATGAACAAGAAACCAATCCACCAGGCTCCAATCCATGTTGGGTCTGCAGGTGTGAGTCCGTTTGGTGCTGAAATATCATCTTTCTCTCACAGAGTTCATCAAGTTTTGCTTACGCTTCAATGTATAGTAAAACTTGTTGCAAGCGCTTCCAATCAAGTATCCACAAATTGGACCAAGTACTCGAATTGAAGAGATAGCTCCAAAGTAAGCTGGGAGACTCTTCTTCTTGATGTTGTCATCGAGAAGTGGCACTCCAAGACTCCATGGGACAGTTCTTCCAATTCCGAGAAGAAGAAGGGAGAAGAAGAAAACGAGGAATGGGTAGATGCTAGATGCTTGTTCTTGGCATTTTGAGTTCTGAAAATTGTCGACTAGGGAAAAATGTGATTTCTAGTCAATTCAATAGACTGGTATTTTGATTTGTACCAGGAATTGCAATGCGTGTGAACAAATCAAAGAAGGAACTAGATTGAAAGAAGGGGTCAAATTTCGATTAGTTAGGCAAACTAGACAGTCTTTGAAACATTGTCTACTTCTACGTCACCCTAAGAAGATCGTAGTACTCACTTTGATTATAGCTCTCAAAGAGTTGGTTAACTGCCCACAGAAGGTAAACGGAGCAGCTGCACTGATTCTGATCTTCTTGATATCTCTCTCACTTCCATTTGACCTTCTATGAATGAAATACGACAGTGAGCTTCTGATAGTGCTTTGACTAGCAGAAGTATCATTATTCATTCCTTGCACAGCTTCCAATGCTTCATCAATCAACCATCCATCAATAGTGTAAGTGTTGTTATTCGGACGACCATTCGCGTCTGATAATCCTCTTGGTGGGCCACCTTTTGGTTGGAATGTTTCTATCTAAAATAACTCGTCCTTAATCACAATCATTGTCTGATCTCTGTCCCCAACTATGCACTGAACTTACCTCTGTTGTTTCATCGTCTAGATCATGCAACCACTGATAGACATTGTGCGGCATACGATCACGAATCAACGGATACGTCAAGAGTTCTTTGAGGGTCGAGTTGACCGCAAGTTGTCGAGCGGTTGGTTCAAGTTGGGCCTGTAGAAAAGAAGAAGATGTCTTTGAACTAGGTGAACTTTAAACTTACCGCCACGGCTGTAGTGTTGATATCATGTTGACCCTGAGGGAACAGGAAGTTTGGCGAGGCAAGCATCAGATACGTGATTGACACGAGAATAGCGCCGGCGCCAATCCAGCGAGCTCTGAAGAACGAGTGTTTTTTGATTTTAGAACGGGTCTTTGTTATTTTGAACTTTGAATTTCAAATTCTAAATTGAAGAAGAGAGCACTCACCGGTTACCCTTGGAGCCGAAGTGTGCGATGAAGACGACGCATGGGATGTATCCAAAGTCACCTGAACGGAAATTCGTACAATTCAAGAGCAAAATGTCTACTTACTTGCAGAAATCATGAATCCAGAAGTCCTAGAAGACATTTGAAACTGTCGCTCGATGTTTTGCACTGCAGAATTGATGTAACTTCCTCCGATGGCTTCGAGGAAGTATACTAGGGAAAATAACCCTAGGAAGATGTATATTCGATCCATGGCTGGACCTGTAACGCTTTTTTTCCATTTTCTAGATTGTAATGAATCAAAACAGAAAAAGGGTAAAAGATAAGAGAATTTAAGAACCGGTGTCAGTCTTAAAAACAGTCAACCCAGCCTAAAATGTTTGTTCCTAGTGCAAGACCATACAACGGTTAGGCCCACCTTTCAAAGATTATTTGCTGGAAGTGAGAGAAAAATGGAAAGTAAATAAACAAGAACATCATACGTAGGTGGTTGACATACATAAGAGCATAGAGATCTACATGTTCAATGTTCACCTTGCAAAATAAGCTACTTACAAGGCACGCCGAGACAACGATCTTCAGCTTACGATCTTGCGATCAGAAGAGGAAGAAAATGAAATTGTGTCTAGGAAAGTAACAGGTGCTATCCCTTATAAGAAATGGAAATGATAGGAGGAGGGAGGGAATGGTAAACAAGTATGTTCATGTTTGAGAAAAAAATCAGATATTAGTAAGGTCCTACTCGCCAACCATCGGACGACACTACTAGAGGCAAGAAGAGGTCGGGGGCGCTGCTGTCGGGGGAGAAAAGGCATCACACATCTTCCCCTCCCCTTTTCCACAGCCTCTTCTCCCACCCTACAACACAACACAACTTGGCGATGACTTTTCGTTTCGTTTCCCGAACGACCGCCGGCATGGCCGGAAGGGTGAACGGGTTATGAAAACAATGGGGAGGACCTCTAGGGGAGAGGACAGAAAGTGACCTGTGGTGGGTGCCATAACAAGTAGTCGTTCGGACTTTTTTTTTAAGTTTGTTAGTCGAAATCTGACCTGGGTGTCGTTTTTTATAGTCCCAACACTTCTTCAGAGAAGACTGTAGGGAAAACTGAACGTTTTTCACAAAAGAAACCAATTTTGTATGTAGTTTGACTGGATGCATACCAACCTCCTGTACAAAACGGTATAGTCGAGACAAAACGAAACGACTAGGAGAGGGAAATTTTGAAAAAAACACAATATTCACCGCTCCTTTGTGTTCACTTTGCCGCATCCAAACCCCTCTCTTTATTGTTGGGAATGTACCTATTCAATTGGTATTTTCTCATCCACCATAGACACCTATTGAGTGCAGAAGTGCAAAATGAAATGTGCAAACTAAAGAGATGAAAACTTTTCGATCGGGTTCACACCGTAAAACGGAAAATAGGGTACAAATTACGTTGATCTAGACTTTTAAAGGTGTCCCCCCTCCCGCCGAGACCAAAGTGGTCAATTCGTCGAAGAACGTACCCGTACTTCCACCAAAGATTAGATTGGGGACAAGATGGGGAGTACCCCTCAGTCTACTCTGTTTCAGCTGGCCGAACCAGTGAATCATGATCGGAAGATCAGTTGAATAAGGGGAACCAGTTTGACGATTGAGAAGAGAAAGGGGAGGGCTTTTCGTAGTCTGAGTGTGTCTTTGAAGATTCGGATAAGAAAAGATAGATCGGAGATAAAGGCTATGAATATTTTTATCAATGGAAGGAAAAAATGAGGGTTGACCATGAAATTACGATAAATGGGACCTCCGGACGTGACTGTCATGAGCGGCATGTGATGCGAAGGCCTTCCCGCAGTGGGCACACTGAAAATAGGAATTGAAGTCAGTTGCCGAAGTCGAGTTAACAATAACAAGTTGATTTTCTGATTCTTCTATTTTTCGTTTTTTTCTTGTTTCTATCTTCATTTCCGTCATCCCTTTATCATCCCAAGTCTTCTAACAGATCAACAAGTCAATCGTTTAACGATCCGATCAGATCACTTTGAATCAATCACTTGACGATGTTTTTGGAAGAGATCTTTCTGTTGACTTCTTCATCGGAAGATGGTTTTTTATTGCAAGATTGATAACAAGACCAAATAGTCATTTTTATAACGGAACACAACACACATAACCTTTATCCAACACGCCACGTCACTTCTCAAATAAGCGTTTCACCTCAACCCCCTTTCCTCAAGAATCTTCATTATGCCCTTGCAAAACTGGACGGCGTTTGTTACTGATCATTTGGGTGTGTGACAAGAGTGTCAAATTAGACGCTGTCGCCGACGACGACTTCTCTCGTTTCACGTAGTACTGTTTTCCGAGAAGTAACGGGAAAAGAACTGGAAAAAGTACTGCAAGAAGGTACCTTTTCGTACTTTTCGTTTGAAAAACAAGATTTCTGTTTATTGTTGCATTTTGCAGAGTGAACAAACTTGTCGCTGTCCCATTACACCGCGTTTCATCTTCTTCACCATAATCATCACCTGATTTTAACAGATCACATCACAGGGGATGGAACAAAAATCGTATTCTGATTTGTTCCCGGAAAACCATCTTCCCACCCACTCACTTTGAACGGTTTCTCTCCACTGTGTTGCCGCACATGAGTCCTTAGGATTGAAGAGGCAGTGAAGGCCTTTGGACAGTAGGAACACTTGTATGGACGTTCTCCGGAGTGAACGCGCAGGTGCTGGAATGTGCAAAATTGGTGTCAGGAGAATAGAAAAAGAGTCTAGAATGAGAACTAGAAAGTTTAGAAATGTATATGCCATTGTACAATGAATTGGTTTCAACGTTCATTCTGGTTAGAGGGTTTTCCAGATAACTTTCAGATTCAGACCCTCATCACCCTTTTCCGTACCTTATTCAGACTACTGGATTGACTGAACGATTTCTGGCACACGGAGCAAACATGCGGACGATGATTCTCGTGGACGTGAAGAATATGAATGCGCAAGCGATCGCGTTTCTCGAAAGACCTGCAAAATGGCATATTTGTTTGACAGTGACACTTGTGAAGTGCTCTAGGCGGGTTACGGTAGCAAATGCCACTTGTTAGAGGTGTCATTTATGACACATAAGTGTGTTCGGAGTTGAATAGATTGAGTTGGCGGAAGGGTGTAATCTCTCTTACCTATTACAGACATTACATGGGAATTTGCGATTCCCATTATCCACGCATCTAGTGTATTTGAGATGCTTGTCACGATAATACTCGTAACTGAACACTTTTCCACATCTCGCGCAGGAGAAACCATTATCTGCAAAAAATGTGTTTTTTCTTGGTGGACCCGGCAAGAAATTGGATTAGCGATCGGATAGCTCAACAAGTAATTAGAATTCTAATGGTGATCCCCACCGTCCGTAACTATTTTTTGCTCCATTACGTGTTCCAAATTCCAATCAACAAAACTCAGTATACCTCTCGGACCCGGTTTTGCCACATCATCAATCACCGGTTCCTCCGGATCAGATTTTCTGTCTTCTGGCGTTCTGCAAACCACTATTTCGGCGCCACATTCAATGTCCGTGACTACTTTTGACTGGATTATGTTCGCCGAATGACTGCTTTCCTTGGCAAAACGCCACCAAGCATCGGGAAGCTGAAACTGGGGAGTTTGACGAAGAGGACTATAATGGAAATAGAAACAGTGTGCGGGAGTGTAGTGGGTGACTCAAATGGAGATGGTAATCAGGGAAATGGGAACGAGGGAATCAAGGACAGAAGTTGGAAGTAAATTTGGAGAACTATGAGACATTTTGTAGTGTTTTGGTTGTTTTTGAGTTATCAGATATCTCATTTTCCTTTATCTTGTTGTTTTCTGACTATGTTTTGCTCTTTTCGAAAAACCTAACGCCAGATGTCAAAAACTTTAACTTCTGCACTTCCAAGGCATCTTACATTTGCCGAATCGAACGTACTAAACAGCTGGCACTGTTTACGCTAACTCACCCTACATTGTAACTTTCATTATCCCATTTCTGTCAAATACTTACCTCAAGACTAGTTCCAGCTTTGAATCCGCCGGGTTTGAAACAGACAAGTGTAGTGAAGCATCCGGTGGGCAATTGAAATGTGTTCAAGAGCACTCCTGGATCATGTGCGCACGCCAGAATTTGTTGCGGATGAGCTGAACGACACATAACTACCATATTTTCAAATGGAGCAACTTACGAAGGGATAAGGGAGAGTGTTGCTTCATTGGCACCAAAACCTTCCTCGCCAGGGTCATTTGGTTGATAAGAGTCATGAAGGGGTTAACGATGGTTAAGGGGAAACATGGAATGTTAAGAATCGGAGACATCCCGATAGGCTTGGGATTGATACTACTTGCCAAGTTGAACATTTCCTTGCAAGTGGTCGTGGCCCTTGTGAACCCGCCAACTACAGTAAGGAGAATAGGGAGAGGCGGGCTCAATTGCTCCTTCTCTTCCAACTGACGACGTTATTTGCTCTTCGACATGAGTGGGGAGCACAATGAGACAAGGAGAGCGGCGCGGGAATGTGTCTAACCACATGGAATTAAAATAGACTAGGCGATGTCAACACATCTACTCACCGTCTCGTTTCATCCGGGACCCTTTTCGCATGTTACAGAGGGTTCGGAATACTAATTTTGGGAGGGGGAGAGCTGGAAAACAGACGGGATTAGGTACCTGGTACAAAGTTTACTCATTTTGCTGAATTGGGATCGAGAAATGTTGAGATCATCGGAAGAACGTTTTGAAATTCACGATTAAGGCCCGACAAAACAAGGCGGACCTGGTTCATCAGAAAATCGTTACCGTGGACAGTGGGGTGACAGTACTTTTAAAAGACCGTAAAAACCAGTGAATGTTATGGATCTCGAGGAGAAATTAGAAAATCTATAGAGTGGGAAGGGGGAATACCACATAAAAGAGACCTATACAAGACCAATAGTAGTTGGAAATGGCTAGGAAATTAGAACCTTCCCTTCAACTCACCTCAAAGGATAGACAGTCTCTCACTGTTTCATTTTATAACCGCTCCGATAATATCACCCCTGTCCTATTCCCATCGGTATATCTCTCAAACCTTTTTTGCATTTTTTGTGCCTCTTTCAATTTATTACAATTTACAACTCACAACAACCAAAATAGTGTACAAAAGAGAGAATTTACAAGGAGAAAAAAACCGTAGAAAAAGGCAGAGTGATTCTGAAAGAATCTATGGAATTCTCAAAAGGGAAAGTTCATTGGGTAGGGGTTAGATAGTGGTTGTGCAAGAAAAAAAGAGAGGGAATATATAAGAGGCAGGGAGTATACAAGAAGTAAGGACAGTCCTTTACAGAATGGAGCAGGTGTGGTGGCCGGTGGCTGCGGCCTCGGTGCCGGTCTTGGTGGAGACAGGTTTCTTGGAGACGGCCATGAAGGCACCGACGGTCTGGGGAGCCCCGGCGCTGGTGTAGGTGGTGTTGACGGCGGCGGTGTGGGTATCCATGGTCTCGGCGACGGTGGCCTGGGCGTTCTCGGCGGCCTGCTCCTTCTCCTCACGAGCTCTGGTGGAGCGAGCAACGGCCTCCTTCGGGATGACGAGTCCAACCTGGAAGATTAAGATTGGAAATTCGCGTTTGATAGAACACTGAGAGGAGCAGTAGCTATATCTTAGCGAGCAGACGAAAAGAAACGCGGCGTACAGGTTTTTCAAATGAGAGAATGATTACCTCGTAGGGAGAGACTCCCGGAACGTTATTGTTGGCAATGTCCTCAGCGTTGGGAGCGACAGCCGGCTGGACGGCCTGGGCGGCCTGAGCGGGCTGGACGACTTCGACAGCCTGGGCGAGCTGGGCGGGCTGAGCAGGCTGAACGGCTTCGACGTCCTGTACGGCGGCATCAACATCCTGGATGGCGGCGTCGACGGCTTGGCCAAAGTGGATGGTCTGGACGGTCGGGGCGGGCATGTGGTTCTAGAATATCAACAAAACTTAACACTGCAATAAGAATTCTCTTTTGTACTTACGTTGTTGCCCTCCGGGACTCCATGGAGGCGTCCGTAGCTGGCGAGGTCCATGACGCGGGGAACACGGGTGAGTGGCATTTCGACTGGCAACATTTGATATTTAGGATCAGCTAGAGAAGAGAAGAGAAGAACGCGAAGAGAAAAAGAATATAAAACAAAAAGTGATTGTTTTGTGACTTTTCAATGAATCTGCTCTTCATTTTTTTCGAAAATCGTTTACATCTAATGGATTTCGGAAAAAAAGACAGATAAAGAGCATTTAGAAGCGGATTAGGTGCTCCCGAACCAGAAATGTGGATGTAAGGGGGGAGGGGAACTATAGAGGGATGGCTAGTACAAACTAAGAGCGGAACTGTTCATCTGACCTGGTCTCTAATGTAGGAACCCAGGGAGGGATATGAGAACATATGTGCTTTCTCGGTGAGAGGAAGGGAACTAAATAGATGAGGGAAGATCAGCTAGAAGAAGGCAAAGGTCACGCAATGAGAAGAATATCTGCAAAGTAAAAGGATCGAAAATGTTTCCTGACCCTGGTATGAAAATGAAGAGGGTGGCGGCACACAAAAAGGGCGGGCAGTGATTGAAAAGGCTCGCCCCGCCCATCGGTGCCAGGTTGTCAAATTCGGGATTTTTGGATTGGTAACGTCAAAGTACGGATAGAGACATCGTTCAGGGACTTATAACTTGATTGAAAGCAACTTTGTCTCATTCAGTGAGAAAAAAGAAGGAGATGGATAAGGGATCCATCAGTTAGAGAAGGGCAAAGGTTACGCAACATCTGAATGGACATGGGATGAAGAGAAAGAACATCTGTGGCCTTACTTAGAGAATTTAACAAGTGTTCTGGGCCCGGCATGAAAATGAAGAGAGCGGCGGCGCACAAAAAGGGCGGGCAGTGATTGAAAAGGCTCGCCCCGCCCATCGGTGCCAGGTTGTGCAATAAGGGATCCTCAGATGGGGGGTCATAGTGGGTAGTAAGAATGCAGAGACAACTCGAGAACTTTTGGCTTTGTTCAGCACAGAAAGCTTACGAATATGGTTCCAGAAAATCAAGAAAACAAGAAGAGATAATGATGGAATTTAGCGAAGTTTCCCGCTCATTCACCTAATGCAAATTTCACTTGATCTCAGTGAAGAGGTGACCATCGGAGCACTCTCACACCTTCTAATTGTACTAGAAATGCGTTCCTCGCGCCAAACAGGTCCGAGAACTCGAATATCTGCGACAAAAGGAACGATTTCGCAATGTTCGCAAAAAGAATGAGTGCTACGGTACACTGCAGCTGGGTGTCTGGCGGCAGAAATGAATGAAAAATGAAAAACAACAAAAAGCCATGTGAGGAAACGGGTGACGTGAGGAAGGCAAAGGTCGGAAGAACAAGCTAGAAAACCGAGTCTATGCCGAAAAAAACATCTTCTGAACAGGGGTAACTTGTTCTTTGTTGTGAAACTGTGGATTTGATCAAGAAAGAAGGATGGAAAGACGAAACCTCAGAAGAAACTCGATTATAACCTTCTTGTTCCCGATTCTCATTTGGAACTTATTGAGATAGCTCCTCGTTTCAAGACAATAGTGATAAGATGCACACTTCCCAGTTCTACCACAACTCTTCTCAAATAGGATTCAATCAGATACCCCACTCTCTCTTCAAATGGCTCTCAATCAAAACTCATCTATCGTGGCCGGGCATCCGTGCCAGGCGTTCCCCGGTACCGGGCTCATAACGACCCCGCGCAACCCTCAGTGATGAGATTTTTTCACCGTAAATGGTGGGAAACGGTACGTCCAAACTGTCAACAACGAGGACGAGGAACAAAGGGATAGGAAATATCTATTTGACAGACTGAATAGAACGAAAACACTTCAGGAAAAAACATGTTGATTTGGTTCAGAGGTCTGAAGTTGGAAAAGGTTAAGTTTGTCTTCGTCTGAGAAGGTACCTGTAAACGATGACTTCGTGAGCTTTCTCTAATCGAATACAGACCAAATTGGACCGGGCCGTCGAATTCGAATTTCCATATGCGCGGTCCCTCAACAGTCTCAGCTCTTCATCCCTCACATGTGACACTGCCGGCATCAAAAAGTAACAGCTGATGAAATAACAAGTACGACATACATCTTAGCGATATTTTTGCTTTATGCTTTTCCAGACAACATAACAAGTCGAAATGGCATCATTGCTCATCAGCTGTTGTGTTTTAGTACGGACTGCTAGAACAGGCATCGCGAAGGGATCTCTGTGCTAGTGACGGAGGGACGATGAGTTTTATCAACTGATAGATCTTACCGCACTGACAAAATCGTACACAGAGTCGTTTGAAAGTGCATAGTAGTTTCAGAGGCTCTTTAGAGTCGAAAGTGGGTTTTCGATCTTGATAAAACAGATTTCCACTGATTTCCATGAGATCTGAAGCTTATGTTCTCTGTAAAGATGAAGTTCCATTTGTTGAAGACTGTTGCAGGTTCCTACTGAAAAGAAACATTCTGACTCTCTTAGAAACCCTGATTCCGCAATGATCCAAACCGAATCAACATGTTGACAGTTTCTGTAAGTATTTCGCAATCTCTCTCACCCGCTCCAAAACGTAACAAAAACATATTCGAGGGCCCCTCTTTGACGTTGCCCGACAATGAAGGGTAGAAGAGTGAAAGTGGACACCTGGGTCACACCCACTCCACTTTCTCGGATATGTCGGAACACATGCTCAAAAGCTACAAATTGAAGCTCATGAGGGATGGAAGAGGAACGAAATTCATAAGTGACTACAAAAGGAAAAGGGCAGGGAAGGAGGAAGGAAAGGGAAGATTGAGGGATTTGGATTCTCACTCGAAACAAATGAGGATAAATGATGAAAAAAACGGGAGAAGGGGGAATCAGATGTCTGACTTGAAGGTGAAATGGAGAGGAAGGAGGGGAGCACACCAGGACGAGCCATTTTTCTGACTTCACATTGTAAGGCTTCGAAGAAGCATCACGGGAGAAGGTCGTCTCTGGGATAGTGGTGTTGGAAACAGGAGAACTAGGGAAGATTCACAATGAGGAAGAAGAGTGGAAACCAAAACAACGGGGGGAACTAATCGAAAAAAGTTAGGTAAGGTTACATAGATGAAAACTGATTATCAAGTTTGAGTGTGGTGTTGATGGTAGAACGGGTTACATCTCTGATGGCGGCGGAGTCGGACCTGGGCTGGACGGCTTGCTCTGAAATGATCAAAAATTCATTGTCGTATCCGGCAGCAATCAAACTAACTAACCATGGCATCTCTGTGGGTGATCAGTCCTTCTAAGATTTCGGCGTCAGTCAACAGTCCAGGAATCGGGGTCTCCATTCGAGCCATTATCTCGTGGCCTCTTTCTTGCAAGTGGACAATCAACGCTTCTTCTCCGAACTCGTCGATAGGTTTGGCGTCTGGTGGCGGCGGAGTGTTACTTGGGACTCTGATTGGCTGACGGTCGCCGTTCTGAATATAGCTAACATTTTGAACGTATATTTTTTTATGAATCTTCCCTACCAAGTAGAGATGGAGAGAGTTGGTACTGTCCGGTATGTACAAGCGTCCGTTTCCGACGCCGTAAATAGGCAAGGTTTCCGGATGAACGAGAGCAGATTCCTAAATATCAGCAGTCAACCGTCGTTTCAAAGCCCTTTTTCTACCTGCTGTTTTGCCGACTTGCGCGGAACATGAGTACAGCCGGGAAGCAGCTTCAAATTCTGCCCGAAACCCACTCTGGGGGTTGTCGGTTCGTCTTCGTGCTGTTCGTGCTTCAGCTCCTCGTTTTCCGGCTCGTCGTCGGGAATGAAGAACAAGTGACGTTTTTCTGCTGGTGGCGATGTAGAAGTCGCGACGTGCATCGCGTTCTCTACGTTTTCTTGGCGGCCCTCCTACAAACACACCGAACTAATTTTCTAGTGCGTGTTGACTGGCAGTGTTCTCGTGAACTTTCATTTATCAGTCCCTTTCTATAGATTTTCTAATTGCTGATCTTTCACGGGCAGTTTCATATTGTTTCTCTTACGACTCTATTGTTTAGCTTCCAATTAATAGATTTACTAATATTCCGTTACTCACCCACCTCCCTCCCCCTTTTCTCGCTCTTATGACTTTAAATTATAGACTCTTTGTTTTTGGCTATTATGAACCTTTATTCCTCCCCGCAGACTACTTTTTCTACCCACATCACGGCCACATTTCCTCCTCTCCCGAAACTAACCTGTGCATCCTGAACCTCGGAATCTCCAATGACGAAGTGCGGGGCATGAGGCTCCGGTGGCGGTGAAGTCTTCTTTGGTGCGGAGACCATGTGAG
Source organism: Caenorhabditis panamensis (assembly GCA_900883565.2). Classification (NCBI taxonomy): domain Eukaryota; kingdom Metazoa; phylum Nematoda; class Chromadorea; order Rhabditida; family Rhabditidae; genus Caenorhabditis; species Caenorhabditis panamensis. The sequence continues at coordinate 701,873 of LR538379.1, read as the reverse complement.
ATGAAGAAGTTGTCTAGAAATAGAAGATCAGAAGCAGATCGGTAACTCTAAGACTGACTTTTTCGTTCGGGTTTTCCGGCTCCCCAATGACGAAATGCGGTGCGTGAGGCTCTGGCGGCGGTGAGGTCTTCTTCGGTGCGGAGACCATGCGAGATGAAGAAGCTGTCTGGAAATAGATAGTTAGAATTAGATCGATGACTCTAAAACTGACTTCTTCGTTCAGCTGTTTTGGCTCCCCGATGACAAAGTACGGTGCGTGAGGCTCTGGAGGCGGTGAAGTCTGCTTAGGAGCCGAAACAAGGCGAGAAGAGTTTGTCTGAAACTAGAAGCTCAGAAACCTGTCAGTTTCTTGGGAACTGACCTCCGGCATCTGATTCTCGTTGTTTTTGGCAGACAAGAGGTATTTCTTGAGATCCATAACACCGTCACACCTTGCAAAAGTGTTCGACTTGTTCTGGTTGGAAAAGCGTTTTCTGAAAAAGAAAACCTTGGTTGTATGGTGATAGGGGGTGAAACAAAAAGAGCGTCTAACAGTTGAGGTAGAGCGGTGCGCGCGGACAAGAGGTGGAGGCGGAGTGCGGGCGGCGCGGAAACGAAAATAGAGATGCTATCTTTCATTGCGGACGGTCGTTTCAAGCAAGAGTGCACAAAAAGTGAACGTTTTGAATAATATGGGGGCGGGGGTATTTGTGTGCAAAATGGGAAGAAGGGAGAGGGAATGACGGAACGAAAAGAAGGGTGGGAATCAAAAAAGTCAGGGTATAAAAATGTGGTTGATTCTCGGGTTTTTGGAGTGGCTCATTTAAAACCAGTGTTTTCATCTATTTTTGGTCGCATTGAGAGATGCTCGAAAGGTACAAGAGTCTGTTTTTGGACTGTTCCCGGAAATCTGGTGGGACAAAAGAGTGATGAGTTACGGTGTCAATGAGTAGGACAGTATTTTCAGTTTTCAGTTGCTCCCTTCCCACGTCCCATTTCCTTGGTTCTTGCTGCCCCCTTCCTCCCTTTTCTCCGAACACATAATCAAGCTATCAACACGAATTCCCAACGGTCTCAGGTGCCAGGCACCCTAGTTCAGGGCGCCATCCGTAATGAGTAATGTGCATGAGAGAGGAAGGGGCCGCGGTGCCTGGTGCCACCAGCGCCGGGCGCATCGGCAAACACACAGAGGTGGCAGACGACGGGTCGTCCTGTCCTCTCTCTCTCTTTCTCTTTTTAGGAGGAAATGATTGCAGAGATGAGATGACCGTAGAGAAAGTGTATTTTTGTTGTTTTGAGTTTTCGTGAGCGCGCAAAAGTGCTCTATGAGTTTAGGAGTGAATTTTGTAGTAAATAAGCACATGAAGACATAATGGGAACGGGAAGGTTGGCGGGAGAGGGTTCCGGTTTCTATGCGGCAAAGCGAGGGGTGTTATCACTAGAACGTACCTTATTCCAAAGCAGTCCATGTTGAACTCGTTGAATTCTTGAAAAGTAGAGTTGAAGCTAGTTGTCAGGACCTGTAATGATGTTTGAACAGAAATGAACACCGCACCGGGAAACAAAGCGATAAAAATATCGGAACAAGAAAAACGAAATCGGGAATGGAAATGCATGGAAGTAGATGCGTATGGATGGGAATGTGCCCACGCAATGTGACACATGACAGGGAAACGAACAGGGGTGGTGATAAACTGACAATGCAAGGGGAACTGTAAATCAAAGGAGCATTTGTCGGGAACAAACGCAAGAAATGTTGGAAACAAAAAAGGCGATCAGCCTGGGAGAATTGGGCGGAGGTTTGATGAGGGTGGGTTTGGGTGCAAAGAGGTTCAATGCGCTCAACCTAAAGTGGGCGGGCCGAGTAACTGATAATGGGACAAGGGGTATTTACGGACTGACACTACATCTCTGGGGGCAGAGAAGTCAGGGCTCTAAACAAATCTCGGAAAGTGTACAGCTAGACCCTAATTATGAAAGGTCGGGGTGTCATTCATATTCAAATTTTGCCGTTTTTCGTTATTTTTAGCAATTTTTTTGTGAGAGGTGAACTGTTTCCCATGTTCTGAATAGAGTGGAGGTTGAATTTCTGTGAAAAACAGAGATTTTCAGATGTTTTCTAAGATTGAAAACATTCTCGGAAAGCTTCAGAAATTCTTGAGACTATTTAGAAGCGAGACAGTTCAAAAACTGATGAATTTGTCAATGAACGTTTCTTTCGAATGCCGTTCTCTCTCTCTTCAAAAGTGATGCCCTGGTACCCAGGAGCACCGTGCCAGGTACTCCTCCCATTATCATTAATGGAATGCATTGGTGGTCGTCAGTGCTGGCCATCGTCGGCAAGCGACAAATGGAAAAGTGAACTGATACTGAGGGCCTAATTAATGGGACTACTTCAATGGCAACTCTGGCAAGTACATGTTGGCCGGTGATGAACACAGGACTCGGAGATGGTTGTAGTGTTTATCTTTGACGAGCAGAAACTATGGAAGAGAGGAGGGACACGCAGGCGGGTACCAGGGTACGTGTCTCATTGTCGTTTTTATAAATGTAATGTGTTCGAAAGGGTATTCAGCTCACTGGGAAGACTGATGGGCGCCTAGTATAGAAACGATTTGGCATCTCAGAAACAGACAACCTTTTTACCGCTCCCACGCATTAAGGTTGTCAGTGATTTTTTAAATGCCGGACGTCATAATCCTCAGAACAAAAGAGAGTATCTGAGTAGCGGATATGTAAAATTTCACCATCAAAGGTAGGCGATCAGTTCAGTTGTGAGATAGAAGTGCAAACACCGAACACTCTGATGTTATATTTCCATTGCGCAATCCCAGAGGCCAGACGTAACAAATCCCTTTTAGAAAACATGTACCAACTGATACGCGAGGTACGGGCCATCACCGCTGCGTCTCTCCATTTGAAGCCATTCAATCTCTTCGAAAACCTTGCGAAAGTTGGACTTTGGACGGGGAGAAGAAGAGTAAAGGTCCGTTTTTTTTATTTCCCGCATATCATGTTGCACCGGCCATCTGTTGTCTGGACGGTTTTGCAAGCCAGACAGTGTCTCCGACATTGTCAACATTTTTTGAAGGTTTCGAAACTCGAAGTTTGCATATAACCTCAGTACAAACATGTTGCCGAGTGTTTTCGACCAAATTTATTTAAGAAAAAGGGGAGAAAGCAAAATACCGAAAAAGACAAATGAAATGCGGAATGGGGGGAAGGGACCAGGAGAAAAACAAGACAGTGAGTGACAATAAATGGCAAACTAATATTGTCAGAGATTGTTGGGAAATAGGGAATGGAAGAAAAGCCAGAAGACATGAACAAATAAGCGGGAAGGGTCCTTTAAAATATGAAAAGATAGTGTGCTACAGTAGTACAAACTAGCAGAAATTAAACGGAGCGGGAGTTTGACATTTGGGCATTCCGGCGGCCTGCAAAAACGATTCGAGACTCCGTGGTGTCAGGTTTGGAGATCTTGACAGATTTGGTGGATATACGCTGTTTGTGGGGGTTCTGAAATGAAATGGTGATTTGGGATATGGTAAATGGGTTACATTCATTGAGAACAGGCGTTTGAAGTTGGCTAGCTTCTCGGCTCGTTCCAATGCGTAACGGAAGGTTGCCATTCTGACGTTTACAGGGACGGTTTGATCGGTCTGAACGATTGTTATTATTAGACTGCGCAGATTTGAGCAACTCACATAGCTGTTGAAGATATCCGACACATCCACAGTAAATGGGACTGTCATCAGTACCTGTTCCCCATCAGGCCCAGTTGTCTCGGTGTGCCAGACAGTCTTGAAACGCTCAGTGAAGATGTGAGACTCAAGCTCACGACGTCTTCGGCGTTGCTCTACACTCAGTCTCCATGTTGGCTGCCCATGCTCGATGAACTGAACGAGAAAGGTTTCAAAGGTTTGATTCTCAAAGTTCTTACACTCTTCAAGTCAAGCGGGAGCCCCTCAAACGGCTCGTCAATAGGATTACGAGTACGACCGGCGTGTTGGTCGGTGGAATCTTCTTGCCCGTAGCTCACCAAATACACCGAGCAAATGGGACGGAGTGGCACAACGCGAATGACTTTATGAGGTTCAGTTTTCTGGAAAACTCGAAAAAATTTCTGAACAAATGTGTAAAACAGTAGGTCCCACCGAGATTTGAACTCGGGTCGCAGGATTCAGAGTCCTGAGTGCTAACCGCTACACCATGGAACCGCACGACCACAACCTGTCCATTTCAAGTGATTATCTCGCACTGACCAGCCGCGGCGCCCACTTCTTTGACATGTGTTGCTTTTGACAAACATAGGCGCGTCTGGCGCGGAGAGTCATTTACGGGAAAATTGTCATTTGAAAAGGACAGGTTGTGGTTGTACGGTTCCATGGTGTAGCGGTTAGCACTCAGGACTTTGAATCCTGCGACCCGAGTTCAAATCTCGGTGGAACCTATCGTTTTTGCAATATTTGTTGTTTCAAAGTTTTGGAACGGGGGAAATAATACGGAGCTCTAAGTTTTTGAGGTAAAACGAGTGAATATGAACGCTCGGCTGGTTTGGTAAATAACATAATTGCACATTAGAATGTGTTTGTCCGGTTGAAAAGTACTGAAACTCAAAGAAGTGTGATCTCGTCATTTTCTGTGCATTCAAAACAGCATAATAAGTTGCTACAGATCCATTACTATTGAGAAGAGGTAAACTGTGAGCAAAAATGAAGCCTTTGAGTAGAAGTAAGTCTTTCAATTTTACAAAACAATAGGTCCCACCGAGATTTGAACTCGGGTCGCAGGATTCAGAGTCCTGAGTGCTAACCGCTACACCATGGAACCGCACGACCACAACCTGTCCATTTCAAGTGATTATCTCACTTCACCCAGCCGCCGCGCCCGCTCCTGAGGCTTGTGTTGTGTTTGTCAAACATTGGCGCCGCTGGCGCGGAGCGTCTATTGCGGTAAAAGTGTCACTCAAAATGGACAAGCAGTGGCCGTGCGGTTCCATGGTGTAGCGGTTAGCACTCAGGACTTTGAATCCTGCGACCCGAGTTCAAATCTCGGTGGAACCTATCCTTTTTACTAAACTGACCTCTTCTCCTTTCTTAATAATTTTTGAGTTTGTCGCGTTTTCGTTTTCAGAAGTCATCGTTCGCTTTCTAGTCGGTTGTTCCTCGTCAGAGTCTTCACCAGAAGCTTCATAAGAAGAAGAAGAGCTCATCGATGACTGTCCGGTTGAGGTAGACCGGAAGCAAGACTGAATTACCTAGAGGGAACGGAAATTACATGTGATAGACATGCAATGATGACTTACGCTAGTTGGAATACTGCTGCGAGCTGTTTTCGGAAGTTCGTGAAGAACAGACTGGCGGGGTGGTGGTGAAAGAGGTGATGTTCCTTGGGCAGGAGTCGGAAGACTCGGGTCTTGGGTCACTTCTTCTGCATGAAAATGGTGAATGTGTTCAACAGGAGACGCCATCTGTGCCAGTTGAGAGATTTTCCCTTGTTTAGACCTGAAATTTATAGATTTTGATGAAGTTTTCAGAGGAGAAAGAAGGATATGCGAAGAAGATGAAGACGGACAATAGAATGGATGAAGATAAGCTTTCAGTCACGTGTCATTCTGTTGTTTGCTTCAAAAACGTACATTTGACGACGTCGAAAGAAACAGAAAGGGCGAAAAATCGAAGAGGAGATGGCGGATTAACTAATATCGTGGCTAAAATGGGGTCGTGAGCCAAAGCCAGCCGGCAGCGCATACGGATAACCGAGCAGGCAAGTGAGATGCTAGTCCAATTTCCTTGATGGCTCTGCCTAGGCGTGGCCGCGCCCGTTTTCATATTTCGACTTCAGTTTAGACACCCCCAGTTCACTCAAGGAGAATGCATGAGGGCGAATTAGCGGGTGAAAGAACACCTGTTCGGTGACGTCAAGCAAACCGAATGAGATTATGGATGATGTTTTTTGAAGGGGAGAAATTAGAAAATAGAAGTGAAGAGGAGTCACGTCACTTTTTGGGTGAAGAGGAGTGGAGAAGAGAGGAGAGGAGAGGAGCAATTTGGATATGAGAGAATTGAAAAAGTCTATTTTTGAATGGGGGCAAAGGTTGGGTGGTTAGATAATGATAATTGGAGGGTTAATGGAAATGAGATGGAAAGTTGGTAGCAATTGTTAGAGTACTGTAACAAGTGGGAGATGTGGTTCCATATGCATACATAATCTACCACGCCATAATGAAAGCAGCTGGTCAATTCAAAAAAGAAACAGCGAACGACAAAAACGGCGAGATACATGACAATGAAAACACATTATTTTGTATATATTACGGCCAAAACTTAACTTCAAAACTAATTGGAAAAGAAGAAAAGGCCAGTATTTGTTTGTGTGTTATCAACACAAATTGCGGGAACAAAAGGGGGCATTCCTTGGTTGGAGGAAGGAGAGAAGGAGGGGCAGGAAGGAAGGAAGAATCGAACGGAAGAAAGGAAGGTTTTCTTATTTTGAAGCGACATTTTGACTGAGACCACTTTCTGATCGGATGTCAATAATGTAGTTGAAAGTCAAAGGTAAATAACATTTTTGTTAGATGCAAATGTCTTGAACAACGACAGAGAACGTATCAGAAAAAGGAATGGAAAGAGAAGGGAAGGACGGTTTTCATGGAATAGAGCGATCCGCGAATATCTCGGTCGCGTGAATTTTTGTTTGATGCAGGGACAGGGAGGTTTATGTCCTATTAGACGACACACACCGCTTTTTGCATCTTTTGTTGCATTTGGAAGAGTGAGTTGAAAGTTACTCTTTACTGTTCGGGTGTTGTGTGTTAGTGTTAGAGGAGAGATAAGAAGAAACCGAATGTGAAGAAAAAATAGATGATCAAGAAGAGAAATAAGGATATTGGGAAGTGGAAACATAGGTAATCGATCAACGATGACAATTTCATCGGATGAATATAACCAAACGAAAAAGTGGAAGTGGTAGTTTTTTGATACATTGAGTGTTACGGAAAAGATAAGAGAAATTTGGGGAATGTGATGCAGAAACAAGGAATAGAAACAGGGGTCAGTTGTGTGGAACCAAAACATCCAGAGAGAACATTAGGAGAGCAACCTTCCCCACCGCTCAAAATGGAGCGGAATGAAATGAAACGAGTGCAAACTTCGAGAGACGGCCTGTTTTTTCTGAATGTTGTAGCATAGATAAGAGGAGGTACCCAAAACCGAAAGTCAAGGAAAGGGAATAGATACCGAACCGAGTGTTGGGAGAAAAAAAAACTTTTGAAGGCAGCTAAAAAAGTTGAGAATTGTGATAATTGGGACAGGAAAAAGGACAGGAACGATATGTATGAAGATGAAAGGTAGGTGCATCGCCTAGGGTGCATTGCCGACAAATCTTAGCGGTTTGTTATCATCTCTTGTTTTCATGATTGTGCTGGGTAATCAATATTTGGATAGGTATGGCTGTTCTGCTTTGTATTTCATAACTAGCTGTGAAAAATGGATGAAACATATTTGAGAACAAGTCTTCGGTCGACTTGGTTGCAAAGATATAGCAAAAGTTATATCTCGCTCCTCAAAGTAATCATAATCTCCTTCTAACACATCCGGTGACCGATGCTCTCTTCTCCAAAACTGCTAAAAACAGATTTGGCAAAAGAAAAAGGAAATGGAGAATAATTTGATTATTCAGATCAAAAATTAGGTGAGTAAAGAGGAAAACATGGTATCTGAAAATCAGAGTGAATATGGAAAAGCTGGAGAACATAAAGAGTAGAACAGAGTGTAGATATGCGAGTCAGTTTTTGGTGAACTATATAGTTAGAAAAGAAAGGCTTCACTTGACGTTTCCTTTTTTCCTCAAGTTCTGTAGTCATTGTCTAAAAAATAACTTTTAAATGAAAAAATATGTTATTGGGTAGTCAAGCGATGCACTTTGACCTTTTCAAAAAACTTTATGTATAATTTTCTGACAATTGAATTGAGTTCAACGCTCATTGAACAGTTATAACTGCAGGGACTTGAGAAGTCTCTCATTTCTAAAATCCATGTTCAAAATCTGCATGTTGCGAGCGAGAAATAGATTTGACGGTTGGGTTCAATTGAAAGCCAGACACACGCACTTGCCTCCTTTTCGTCCTCCTATCCTTTCTGTCAGATAGAATCTCCTCAGTGTCTCTTCCCGAACTTTCCCCCATCCATCCTGCCATTGTTCCTTTGATCTCCTTTTTAAAAGTGCAATCCGCGCTACATTCCTTTCATTTCTTGTCTGACTTTCACTTTTTTTTCACTTTTTCTTCTACACTACAGACACAAATTGACTATATAAAAGAGAGTTTCATTTCTCAACAATCAAAGAGAAAATAAGTAGAAAGGTACACAAAGTAAAAGAGGCTTATCAAGAACTATCAAAAGTAGTAGTACAGCACAAAATACGCGTTGTTCAACAGAGTGACAAAAGAACAGTGAAAACCAAAACAAAAAGAAATTACTGTCCAACCCAGACCTTGCAACGGTCAGCTGGCTCTGGGTACATTGGAGATCCACGAACGCATCCAAAGTCTTTTCCGAACTCTGGGATGTCTTGCATGACCTGGTTAGTTCTGCATTTTGCGGGGGAGTGTGGGTTGGTGAGCAGCTGAAAAAAAGTTGATGGATGCGAATGGCGTCATGCGTAATTTAGAGCGGGGGTTGAGAGAAGTGAAGTGGAAAAACTGAGAAATGAGATATTGAGGGTCCCGGACCTACCTGATGAACCAAGTTTGCATCGGTTTGCTTCATGCACCAAGAGTATCCATAAGTGATCCAGAAGATCTGGTTTGGAGTGTAGTTATCCAATCCTGGAAGTCTATCCTCCTCAACACCATTTCTCTTTGTTGCAATGTATTGTCTGTACGCTCTATAAGCGGCTTGTTGTCCTCCCAAATCAGCAATGTTCTCTCCTTGAGTAGTAGCTCCATTGGCACAGTGAACATTTCCGGTTTTTTCTGGACAGCATTGGGTGCTGAACTGGGTGACAACACACTGAGCCATGTCGATAAAACCAGCAGAAGAGGTAGTGTCCATCCATCCACACTTGTTCCACGCGCAGTCAGTCAGTTCTCCATTGAATCCGAATTGCACTCCTTCGTCATCATATCCGTGGGTCAGCTCGTGTCCTCCGGTTCCTCCTTGTCCAGCAAAGTTGTATGCCTGTGGGTAGTCAAAGTTGTAGTATGGTGGGTTCCAGGCGGCGTATGGGAAGGTTATAGAGTTTCTCTCTGGTTGGTACCAAGCGTTAACCATAGCTGGGGACTGCAGGAAGTTGTCTCTGGAACATTGATATGTTTAATGGACAGTATATTAGCTGAGTACCTCTTAGCTGGCTCTGTCATGATTCTGAAGAACTCTCTAGTCTCCATTCCCTTCTTGAGAACAGCGAAAATGTCATAAAGGTTGGTCTTATCAGCGTTGTAAATGTCGATAATTGAGGCATAGTCCTGGTTGTAAGCATCAATGACACTGAAGTCCTTGAAATCACCGAAAAGGGTCGTTGGCCATCCAAAGTTCTTGACCAAACTGTCAGCTGAAAACGTTCCACTGTCATCTTGGTAGGAAAGTTGCTGGAAACTTACATTTGTTATGAGCACGTGCCTTGCTATCATCATCCATCCACTGGAGGGAGTCAATCATTCCTTGGAAGTTGCTAATGATCATGTCGGTCTGGTTCTTGACATCTCCGGCGACTTGGTACTTCTGGTCCTTAGACTTCACGTAAACGTATCCAGTTCCGTATGGCATGTAAGCGGTAAGGAGGTCCATGCATCCTTGGGAGATACCGTCGAGGTCCATCTTTCTGTAGGCTCTCTTTCCGTGCCTAAAAAGTTCATTATCTGCGAAGGTTAAGATGAGTATTCAGTACTTTCCGATTCCCTTTCCATGTCTCAGGGCATAATGAATGTAGTTGGTCTTGGAAGCAACCTTAGAGGTGGCTGGGTTCATGAAATCAGATTCATCAGCAATCAACTGAGCAATCATGTAGTTAGCGACAACAGTTCCGTTGGAGATCTGTCCGGCAAACACACTGTTCAACCAGGCGAAGTAGGATGGCTCGGTGACAACAATCTAAACATAATGATGAGCAGAGCAACTAGTATTTTAGTGTGCCTACATTGTAGTTGGCTTGGTTGGTGGCTCCTGGAACTCCATTGAACAGTTGGTTGAGGTATGCTTTCCAGTCAATGGCCCCATAAGCGGCAGTGGCGGAGGCAATGTTGTATGGGTTGTATTGTTGTTGGTAGTTTCTGAAAAAAAGTTCATAGTGACCTTAATGGAAAGTTCCCGATGTTTCTCGGGAACTCAGCACTCAAAATGTTTGATAAGAAAGGAGAGACGAATTCCGAAAACGCAAGATTTACACAAAGAAAATTACAAAGATAAGAGCAAAATGTTGCGAAAAGTGAAACCAATTAACCTCAACAAATCATCAGGCCACGAAGCCATTGCAATTTGAACCTCAAAGTTGACAACTTCTTGTGCAGCAGCTTGAATGGCAGCAGCGTTTGGAGTTTTTCCGGCAGCTTGGGTGAAAGCGGTAAGGAGATCATTGACATCAGATACACGTTGGTTGACCTCGGCGATGAATTGTGGCTTGACGTAGAAGTCTCTGGCAAGGGAAAGTCCTGGCTGAAAGTTACCGACTAAATGGAATGACTAGACGGAAAACTGACTGGTCCTGGGTACAAAGCATTTTGTAAATGGTTCTTGTAATCCGAGGAGGCTACAGTGTAGGTGAGAGTTCCAACGGCATGCTTCTGCTCGATCTGTCCAGCAACATCCCAGTAGTTCAAGTTAGTCTTCAAGGTCTCTCCGAAGAATGGGACTCCTCCGAACAAAGACTTGATCTCAGCGTACACAGTTTGAGTCTTATCTGGTGGGTTGCCGAGGGTATTCTTGCATGAATCAAACGCCTGCAATTATTCAATTTGGCAAGCCTTGTTCAAACAGAAACCAGTCATAAAACACTGACTAATTGATAAGTACTTTGATTCCTATGTTATCTCACGGAACCAAGTCTCTCTACCATATCTTTGTGGTTGAAATCACCATTTCCATTTCAGAAAAACGATTACAAACATGACACATTGGTCATCATGTTGAATCATGAGTTATATGACGAAATGATCACGAACCGCTTTGGTAATCCTCTCGGTCTTAGAGGTTGTAGCGCTGGTAACATCGACTTTGTTGAGAGCAGTGATGATTTCAGTGTACACGTCGATTTGGGCTTGATCGTAGGTTCCGAGACGGGAGCGGTGAAGTTTGTTGAGATCGGTGTTTTGTAGGAACTAAACGAAAATGTAAATTTCGATTAGGAAAAACTGAAAGTACTTTGTTGCAAGTAAATGCGTAGAAGTCCTGGCATGGATCGATAGTGTCATCAAGTCCGTTCAAAAGATAGGCGGCGGCTTGTTTATAAGCAGCACTTGTACTAGTAGTACCCGTTGTAGAGTTTTGCTGTGGAGCTGGTGTATAGTGCCAGACTGGGTTGTTGTTTACGGTTGTAGTGAGTGTGTTCACGTTTCCAAGGATGATGATGTTCAACACCAAGGAAGCGATAGCCACCGCTACGGCGGCTATCACAACTGCTGAAACCAAAGGAATAAAACACCTCTAAGACAAGGTAATACTTACCAACTGTAACGAACAACATTGCCTGCGACGACATGCTTGGAGCGGGCGTCCAAGGCAAAGTGCGGCTGCGTTATCAGTTGGCAACGCATTATCATTATCAACTTTCTGTTTCAGTTTGTAGAGCGACATAATCTGTTCGGTTTGCTAACGTTACGTATTGGAGTGTTGAAATTGTGGTATTCACACTCTAGGTGCGGGAAAGCGGATTGTCACCCAGAGTCTTTACTGATTACAACAGGAAATTGCCTTTTTTGTAATGGTTTTATTCAGAAACACAACATTCTTTGAAATTTATGAAGAGTGTGAGTGGCAATTTCACAAACGCGACAAATCTGTGTGAGCTATCAATGGTTTGTTGTTTGCTGAACCTTGCACTCTGTTTTCTTATCCAAGAAACAATTTGGGTCTTGTTGGACGGGTCGATTTAAAGTTATCCAGTCAATTTCCGCCTACATGTGACCGAAATATTTATAACTGTCTCATTTTGCAAAAACAGAAACAGAGAGAAGTAGGGTTGTGCTTCTTGGCCCGTTTTCACCATATGGAATTTGAACAAAGGATTGTAAAAAAGCAATAAGGTAAGAACAGTGTGCGTTTTATATCGGTTTAGCGGTATCTTACATCAATACTCAATCATAGAGGAGTGCTACTGGAATGTTACAACTATTGGATGGAAAACTTGAAAGGGATAGAGATTAGCTCAAAACATGGAAAAGGACGGAGTTGGGAGACATTGAAAAGGTCTCTACTGGGAAGAATAAGGTTCAGAAGCGGAAGTTCACCTGATTTCTAGACATAATCGATGTGGTGGGGGTTATATGACAAGAATGTTTGATCTTGAGACGGGTGAAAACACAGCTTTTGTATGGGAGAATGTAAAGGACAGTTGCGATGGGATTAAAAAGGGACATGAGGACAACTGGGAAGAGCATCGCGTTTTCACAGACTGAGCAGGAGTCGTCGACGGTCAAGTTGAGAATCATCAGAATGATTGATGGAATGGATTGCACAACAAGAGCCTGAAAAGTTGAGGATGTTACGACAAATAACAATTTGAATGCTTACATTTGCAATAGCTATGTGGTGTCTTTTCAGGTAATCCGAGTAATGGTAGTAGTCCAGCTGCTGTCGAACACTCCATCGACCAACCCACACTACCGGAACGACAATCCAAGGGAGAATGAGCCAAATGCTGCTGACAACTGAATACTGATCATGTTTTGAATGAAATTTGGGTCATTATCGTTTACCGTTTTGCGGGAATTCATTGCAATCAAGGACGTAGTAAACAGAGTTGGATTTGAGAAGATTCGGAGCCAGGGAACCAATGGTTTCGACAACCTTGTCGAACGGAGCCAATGACAGACAGAAAACGGTTATCTGAATAGTCTATTTCATGATGTCATGCAATTGGGTGAACTTACGAAGCAAGCAAACATAGCCAATCCCGAGAAGTAACAAGGAACATGGAAGAACGCCTTTTCCACCTTTTCAAATGAGAATTTGAAGATTCCGAGACGAAATAGAACAGAGATGACTAGCAGAACTTGCATGAAAATGCCTGTGCAAACTTGGAGAGTGTACCCTAAATTAGAAAATGAACGAGGTAAGTGGTTGTAGGGCTTACAGAACATGCAGAAGTTTGCATTCTCTTCCTTATCACTAATGAAAAGTTCACTGGGTCCGGTCAACTGGAGAACAGTTGTGTTATCAACGTTAGAGAGTCTAGAATAAAGTTTTTGTGGGGAACTAGTAGATTAGAGGTACCTGGCATGGGTCATAAAGGTTCCAAGCCCAGCAAAGCCGCCGGTGATAGTGAGAACAAGCAGAACCACTCTGAAACAAGAGCTTCATGCGCGGAAAGATGCTTTGTGCTTACGAGTAAGTTTTCATAGTTTTAGGAGTGCTCCGGACGATCAGAGCAACTAGAAGACCGTTTCCAGTCACTCCAGCTGGCCCCAAAACAGTGTTCACCACTACCATCCCGGTATCCGACCAGTGAGGATGCATCGTGATAACAATGAAGACTGGGGAGCAACACCTGTCCCGGTGAGCTGTCGATGGCTCCGCCTCTTCTTTTCTTTATTCTCGTCCTGTTCAAAACCAGATTAATAATTGCGGCCCACACAGATAATCATCACGCACACCTTATTCCCAAAAAACCAATTGAAAATAAGATGCACCACGGGACGAAATTGGAGGTACCTCTTCTTTTTGTAGAGAAGGATCAGACACCAGGATCAAAACGTCTTTTTTGCAGGAACTGGAACAAATTTAGAGCAGGTGAGACAGAACGAACTTGATGGTAGACTGAAAATGCAAGAAATGGAAAGAAAAGAAGGTGATAAGTCAAGTGGAAAGCGAATGTCTGAACAGATTTGTACTCGTTCTGCTTACCAGTGCGTGAAGTCTTTTTTATTGGTGAAACTGAACTTGGTAAGAAACTGCTGAGTTCAGAAGCACAATGGCTGGCACGAGAAGAACTGGTCACGTTCCGAGGCGGTGGAGACTAGTGGTTTGGAAATCAGAACGGAACGGATGGTCGGTCCAACCCACAATTTGTTGATTCAAGTCTTCTAATTCATGTTATCTTTGTTCTTGTGATGAAAAATGCGGACGGTTTTTTCGGAAAGTGATGTCTAACCGGAGAAGAAGGAGATCTGGAAGATTCTGAGCTCAACACAACTCAAAACAGCTGCACAAAAACATTCTGACCATTAACACCAATCATATCACCTGAAATTCCTAAAAATTAACCTGAAAATCCCAATTCCAACCCTTATTTCTCACTTTTACGAATCAATTTTGAACTTCGCACGTAAAGAACTGTCGTAATTTGCGGTGTGTTACGCAAACACCCCACGCAAAAGGGTACTTTACGACGGGCGGTCTCGCTAATTATGGCACTTTCAGACGCCTTTTCTACTAATTCCAATTGAAAAAACCGACGATTATTGAATAAAACCTGTTCAACAACATATTTGCGACCAGTTCTCGGCGGAGCGACATCAAAAAGTGAGTTTTTCTGTTATAAAAAACAATCATGAGAAAAATCGATTTCCTCGTACCAAATTATGTTTTTTTCCGGTGCTTTTTACTGTGAATTCCGGCCAAATCGAGTAAATAACTGTGTTTTTGCTCGAAACAACTAACCCCCGTACTCCTTCAAAACCGCTTTCTCGTTGTCGCAAAGTTTCGGGGACCACCCGTTTTGCAAACCTATCTGAACAACGGAGTCGCGCAGACTTTTATTTTGCGTAGGCGTATTTTAAATTTTGGATATAAAGTTATCGCAGAGTCAATTTGCTCAACTTTGAGGCTAGTTTTTGATCAATGGGCTGAAAAATCTAAAAATTTCAATCGATAATTTGAAATTTTTTGTCGCTCAGGTCTCGGAATCCGGATTGAGAGCTCCCGAGGAGTGACCATTGCGTCGAGAAGAAAGAAAACGCTCTGGCTCAATTCAAATTCGTGGTCATTGCGCTAGACAGGACTTAAAGAAACGAGTTCATCGTGCGAGCTGGAAAATCGGTCATTTGATAGAAGTGCGAACCATTCGGATCCGAGTGTGTATCTGCGGGAAGAGTCAAGTTGTCTACTGCTGAATAATCGTCTGGCCAGCACAAGCGGAACAAGATTTTCTATTGGATCGGAATCTGCATGGATGCGATGGATGCGATGGATGCGATGGATACGACGACGACGACTGCGAACTCCCAGCAGATGAATCCAGCACCCGTCCTATTTTGCGGTTAGTGGAACACGATGAACTAGTTTCTGGTACTCTCCGAGAACAATTCCAGGTGTCATAGACATCCAGAACAACCACTGTTGGCAGAGGAACTCGATGAAAAACTGGTAACTTGGAGTGGTTTCGTGGTTGATCAAATATTGGAAGTAAGTCTTTTCATTTTAAAGAAAAAGTGGAACCAAACAATTATTATTCATTATCCGATGAAAAGGCACACAAAAATGTGATGATAACATTAAAAAGTCAAATATTATTAGATTAGAAGAAAGCTATTGCTCAGTTGTATCTGCAGTTGCGTTCTCCACAATAACAGTGAGGCATAAATTTCTCTGACCACTTGTAGTCGATTGTGATTTCAGTACCTCCCTTGACCTCTTTTAACATTTCAAAAAACAGTCTCAGCTCGAACTTCTCCTTCCGATCCTCACCATAGCCGACAAAAACCCATTTTGTGTGCGCTTCCGCATTTGGATTGCACGAATGGTTAATGTAGCGCATCAAATTTCCTTTAACTTTGGCGTCCACGTAGAATCTTTCCTCGACATCGTTTTCTTCGTCGAATTCCCGGCCTGTGAGACCCATGTAGTATCTATCAGCTTCCTGGTCGTTTGCCAAATCGATCAATGCGTCTCTTCTGTTCAATTCTCCAAGAGAGATTATCTCTCCAGCATACTCTCCAAGAAATTCTCCAATTCCGAGAACGTTCTTAGCTATGACTCCGTATCCCTTGCCCGAGATTTTTTCGAGTTTCACACCGTTATTCAGTTTTTCAATAGCAATATCATGGTTTGCACATTCGACTCCTGCATATCGGCATTTTTTTTGGCACTCAGTATTTGCATGTGCATATTCTTCACATGAAGACATTCTCTTCCGAACTTCCACCGGGAATCCAACGGCTCTATCCTTCGATGTCTGTAAACGGAACATAACCACTGTGTCGGAAAAACTTGAAAAGCTAAACTCACTTGAATTTTTGTGTGGACTTTCTTGCACACTTGCTCGAACACCAACTTTTTCTCCGCCGTCTCCAAAGTCTTTTTCCATAGTGCTTTTTCGTGATCCTTGGCAAGTTGCAAGTAATGTTGATGCAATGGGACAATCGTAGAAATGTCGACCAATTGGCTGACTCGACGCCCACGCCCAACTTCTTTGACCCAGGTCTTGCCGTGTTCTGCCGTGTTGTTCTGGATAGTCGCGAGAGCAAACCTGTAGAAGGAAAATGAGGTTGAAATGTCTATGTGTCTACTACAACTTACGAAGTCCCAGTGTACCACAGGACTGCACTATTTGGCCGGATAGTGTTCTTACTAGCGCAGTTAGTGCAATGATCTGTCCGAAGCCTTTCTCCATCAACTTTCTTCACTTCCCTGCATCTCACATGGAACGATTGCGGGCAAGACTTGCACTCCTTGAGGTTTTCCCTGTCATCGCATTTCTCGCACATGTCAAGATGTGGATTTCTTTGAACATCATGATCATCATGATCATCATGATCATCATGATCATCATGATCATCATGATCCACGTGTGCTGGACAGATTATCAGTTTTTGAGGAACAGTTGAATTCTTGTAAAGAACTTCAACATCGACTGATCCCACCGGTTTGCACTGCTCATGGAAAGCGCGCATGCAACACTTGCACTGGATGATCGTTCCATAGTATGCTCGTTTCTTCTTTCCTTCACGATCACATCGCGAGCAAACATGAAGAGGGCACAAAATTCTGTCCTGGTGCTCTGGTTGAGCAATGTAGGCAATCGTGATTCCTCCGGTGTTCAGTTTCTGAAAAAAGATCATGCTGACCTGATTGAATGTTCCGGTAACTTACAGCTGCACAGTCCACATGCATTTTTGTGCTGCATTTGATACCAACTCCATGGTAGCCTTGGCAGCCCACAAGAACATCGTCATTACTCCTTTTAGTTTCTTTGCATACGAAGCAAATTTTCTTTGTGCTGTTGATATCCTCTCGGGGCTGGATCGTAGTCACTTCTGAAATGAATTGAGATTTTAGAGCACAGACTTTCACTGTGAAAGACTTACGGTTTGGGAACATGTTCTTTACGCGTTCAAAATTGATAACACGTTTCTTGTGCTCCTTTTCTGTTCTCGTCTCTGGAACCTTTGGGGCTTCGGTTTCTTCCGCTTCAGGCTGAGGATTCGCTTTCCTGTCAATGTTTTCACCTCCATTCGGAGCATTCACTTGGTTCTCCTGGTTGTCGACTTCATCTTCGTCATCAATTCGTTCCCTTTTTGGAACAACCTCTTCCACGTTGCGAACTGGGTTACGCCTGAGGTTTCTGCGAACTGGTTCCAAAGGTCTAAAAGTATCACGATTCGAACAAGAAAGAAAACAAGAAACTAACCTCGGAGACATTCTCAGAATCTTTTAGCAAACCAAAGTGGTGACACGGAGAACAGAAAATTGATGTAGGCAGAAAATACAAGTAGGACACACAAATGTGGAATGGAATGAATGAATGGAAACAGATCTAGCTAGGATGACTATTCCGGAAAAACTGCAAATAGGAGGAGTTAGTAGAGTCCCTTCCTAAACCTCTTTTGTAATTCAGCCAAGTATCCTCTTTATGTGACAAATTCTTATTTGTTATTCGATTCAATTTAGTCATCATTTTGACAAGTATACGGTAATAATTATAAAATTAGTTTAATATCGATTACCTTTATTGCTTTAAAAGGTGAAGATGAAGTGGTAAAGGGTATCGCGATGATAATACTGATTGCTCCTTACTAGGTAAACTTCTTACTAAGTAAACTTTTTCTCTTCTTCATCCTAAATTTTCCTTAAAAAGTCAGTTTAGTTCTAATATTAACTGCATGGTCCTTGTCTTGTGTCTTGTGATTTTTTAGGTCAGACAAAAAACAGCAGAAGAGAGTTGTGAGGAATACAGGAAAATGATGTTTAGTTATGAATACTACCCAATACACATTTAGTTCCGGTGGAAAATTACAAAAGAAGTCATGGGAATCTTAGAAAAATGGGGGGAAAAGTCATGGTAATGAAAAACCTTGTGTTTCCCCGGAGATTGAGGTACACAGTTTCTCAAAGTTTACAATAAAAGTGATGGGTGATTGAAAAATTTGGATTATGACTGGAAACAACAGAGTAAAGGGGATGAGAGCACTGAACTTGTCTCGAGAAGAACTTTTTGTAGGAGTCGGTGGAGAAAAATGGTACTAACAGTCAAATGCGTACAAGGATATGGAGAGAAGTCGGAAGGAAAAAGTGAGGGGAGACGTGCTTGAACGGATCTGTGATGCATTCGGTTCATGGAGAGAAAGAGAAGAATGTGGGAAAATTAACGATTTCGAAACTTGGCGGTGGGTTTGTAGTAGAACGAAGAGACGATTTGGAAAACAGTTGAGATGAGTCGGCAGGCAGATGTTCTGAAACTTGGGAATAATCGTGGAAATTGGTTCTCCAGCAAAACAAAACTGACTGATGAAAGCTGTGTAACCTAGTCGTTAGTGGACTATTAGTACAGAACAAAGTTGCGTGTTTTAACAAACTCACTTTCTATTGCAGCAGTGCGTAATTTTTGGTAAGAGACTTCTCGATCGGTTCGTCGGACAACAGTTTCTTTTTGGTCTTTTGACGACAGTGTGGGCAAAGGATGGATTGAGCGATAGCAATTTGTTTGATACAATGCTCGCAGTAGGTGTGTCCACAAGCTAAAAATTGTTTCAATTTTAATAATCGTTGTAGGTTTTAGAACTGTCGCTAACTGTTGAAAGATGAAACGCACTCACCGAGAATTCTGGGAACAAGATCGCCCTCGTGTTCGTACTTGCGGCAGCACACTTCGCATATTTTGCGAGGAATGTTCTCTTCTCCTCCTGTTATCGGCAGCTCCACCACTTCTCCTCTCTCGTTGAGGAACACATCGAGCCGGCCTTCTCGAACCAGCTGCTCCACAAGGATACGCTTTCTCTGGCTTATCATGTCCTCATATTTCACGTTCCGCAGTTGGTCGAGGCATCTCATCACGTTGTTTTCCGCCGCAGTCTTCTCTCGAAATAAGTGTTCCGCTCGGTTATATTCATTATAAATTGCGTCGTTGGCTTTTCTGATGATTTGCATCAAAACGTTGGTGTCGGTTTGGTGGCCGAGGATGGTCTGAGCCATTTCAGCATCCTTTCTGCGCAGAAGTGCATGTAACTCCTCGATTTTGGCGGCGCTTTCCGCAGACTTCTTCTCCGCAGCTTTCCGCATCATCTTCTCCTTGGCAAGTGCTTCCTTCAGCTCGGCGATCTTGTCCTTTCTGCTCCACGTTCCTTGCGTCTCGCCAACAAAGACCACATCCGGTGAGTCAGGTCTAGTCAGATCGATCTCAATCGGCTCATGAGTCGGTCCGTCTCCATTGGTTTCGAATTGATAGTCGTCTTCAACAATCCCGTACGGATTCATCTTTCTAAGCTGAAAAATTAGAGGGAGATAAACATTTTGCATAGATTTTCCATGCACAGAAAGCGAAACGAAATGATTGAAGATGGAGAGACAGTAACTGAATATTCTCAGAAAGAGGCGTCAAATTTTCTGAAAAAAAAACCATGCAAAGGTCTTAGAAACGCACGAAAAATTGAAAAAATAAAAAATACATGATAATAGTGAGACGAGAGACAACACGGAACGGTCGACGGAGATTGAGAGCGAATGGATGGTACATATGTGCGTGAGTGTATGTGTGAGTGTGCCTGTAGGTATGACACCACCCGTTTTCTCTAATCCTCTTGACTTTTTTGGCATGGAACACGCGAACAGTGGTGGCAAGTGGGGAAGGGGAATGTAGTTCTCAGAACGTGATATGCGTCAACGATCGATCGAATGGGACAATTCGTCAAAAAAAGCCACACAGGAGGAGTGAATGACTTATGAAAAGTGTTAGAAGACGTTGCATAAAGAGAAAAAATAATTGATTTATTATGTAAAACAAGAATAAATAGTACAAAAGTATTAGAAAGGATAAAACAAAAAGTTATGAAAGTATTTTTAAAAACGTGGATTCTCTTGTTTCTGCAGTTTTTCTCGCCACACTGACAGTTCGGCATGTTTTCATCGGTCCACTCGTAGTTTATGGTGATCTCCTCTCCCTTTTTGATTGGCTTGCACGTCTCGAAGAACAGTCTTTCCTCAAATTTTTCCTTCTTATCCTCGGAGTTTCCGACGAACACCCATTTTTTTCATTGAAAGCGTATTCGGATTGCAGGAATGATTACAGTATCTCATCAAACAACCCGAGACAGTGCTGTCTACGACGGTGTTCTTATCGAGCTCCATGAAGTAACGATGAGTCTGCTTGTCTTTTGCCGAGTCGTTCAATGCCTGTCTTCTGTGGTACTCGTCGTAGGAAATAGTCTCGCCTGCATATTCTCCAAGAAACTCTTCAACTTCAAGGTTTTCAGTAGCTCGAAGCCCGTATCCCTTCATTGGGTACTCTGCCAGTTCCAAGTTCGTGTTCTGATATTTTCGAGCGATATCCCGGTTGCAGCAGTTGGATCCGTGTTCTCGGCATTTGGCTGGGCATTCACATAAAGTTTTAATCAACATTTGGAAACCCAACACTTTTTTGTATTCTCTCTTCTAATTCCCCGTTTCAAGCATACTTCAGTTTCAAGTGGTTTATTTCCATACTTTTGCTCTTTAACAACAAAACAATTCTTCAATGTGTGATTTTAACAACAAAACAATTCTTCAATGTGTGATCAAAACTGTTCTTCTCAAGTGTGGAGATGGACTATAATCCAAACTGTTCAATCTATATTTGAATTCGAGAGCCGGAAGAAGGGAGAACACATGTTTCTTTGTCTCAGTTACTCAATGCAGTTCCAAGTACTGCCTGGATCATATTGTACTGTGAAATGTAGAAGGAAAACACAAAAGTCATAGGAAAAGCTATATTCATTGATTGTACGGTTTTAAGATACAAGAATATGCTAGAGGTTGAATGGGAATATACAGAAAACAGACAAGTTTAGAGGGATCTCTATACAAACCATTACTTTCAGATGTTAGAATAGGGGTGGAAAGGTAGTAAACTAGGCCTTAATTTTTCAATTATATAGTGAATGTAAAGTACATTATGAGAAAGGATTAGGGGGACTCTCAGAACTACCAGTACCCATGTAATAAGCCTAAGAAACGGGAGTTTTGTGGCACTGGGAATGATTCAAAGACTGCCTAGAAAAGGAAGAAGCGAAGAGAATGAACTAAAACGTGTCAATTCACTCCTCCTTTTCTAGTCAATCTGTTACATACATGAATTAGAAAGGAAGGGGGATCTACTACAATAGAGTCATAAGGAAGGGATTTGAACGTCAAAATGTCGTGATCAAAGAATTATGTGTATCAAAGTACATGGTGAGAAAGGATGAGGGGCCGTGGAACATCAGAGGGAAACATGGCAAACGGAGATATCAAGCGTAGACAATGAATGGAATGTAGACTAGTTAGATGAGAAAACTGCAGCGTAGTACTCGACCATGAGAGTATCCTCGAGGGTTGGATCCTCCTTGAGGAGAGCGCTCAATCCAACATAGTCCATTTTGATCTCATCTCGGTTTGTGTTTTTCAGCAGATCGAATCCTAGTCGGATCTTTCTCTTCACCAATGGACCAACAAGCGGGTCGTCGAGAACAAGGAGAGTGGCGGTGGAGACTTCCTCGAAGAACGTCTCCTTCTCCTGCGTATGCTGCTCCGTCCATTCCTTGTACTCTGCAGCGTTCAGTCGATACTGTTGCAGAAGAAGAAGTTCAACTGGGCGCAGACTAGCACGCGCTGAAAAACGGATTATGAAATCAGTCTGTGAAAGAAATAAAAACTCACAGTCACAGTCTTCTGGGAGCCTTCTTATGATTCTCTGGCGGTCGGCGTAGCGCTGGAGGCACTTTTCCATCGACAACACTCTGTGGTTTACCACTGCTTGGTCCTCATCAGAATCGGAGCCAGAGTCGGGCTTCTCGGCACGTTCGTCGTCGCTTTCTTCCGACTTCGGATCGAGCAACTCGTCTCCAATCTTTGCTTCTTTCTTCACCAGCTCTAGGAACCGTTGCTCCGTGTCGGTCAAACGACCAGGAGAATGTGTCTTCATTTGCAGCAAGAATCCCACATCCTGATAGACGACAAAGTCCGATGCTTCTGTGTGAAGACTTAGCAGCGCCGAGTAGATCAGGTAAGGAACGTTTGGAGTCGCTCTGAGATCAGCACATTTCTCTTGCAGATATCCAGTCACTTCGGCTTTGCTGCGTGGCATTGCGGGGTTGAGGCGATTTGAGTTCACAAGCAGGTCTTTTTGAATGTTGGTCGAGCCTTTGGGCACTGAAAAGCAATTTTTCTACTTTTGGAACACCGATAGGTTGCTTACTCTGTTTAGTCTTGAAGTACACAAGCCGCTTCTCCTTCTGCAGTGCCACGTACGAAGAGACCCGGGAAGCGATTATTTCTCTGTTGTACTCAACTTTCGCCCGAAATTCCTGAGCCATAAGAAGCTCTCGGTCCTCCACCGCATTATCAATGGGCGGATCAACGATCTGACGCTTTGGAGCGGTCTTGCGAGCGCTGAAATCAATTATCAGAAGGTGAACAAGATAATCGTATAACTCACTTCTTCTTCTTGATTCTTGCACTTTGGGGATCTTGGACTGTTGGGGCAGCGGGCACTGGTTGAGGCAGAGCGGGCACTTTCATCGGCGAATAACCCATTTGTGCAGCAAGTTCTTCTCTTGTGAGAGCACGTGGTGGAGCACCATTCTTCACTGCGATGAACTCGGACTTGGACGGATCCTTGGCGATAGCAATGCTGAAAATTGCAATGGTAATTGGAACTTTACGAATCGGAGACTTACTCAGAGTATGAAGGTTTCACGGGATTTAGCAACTGGGAGTTCGAAATTGAGGAGACGACCGAAATCCTAGAAGCAGATACAACTCCCAGGGTGCCGGCAGTGGATCCAGTTGCCTCTCTGCCAGATGGTCCTTGGGGCATCGTTTGTGGAGCATTCTGAAGACGTTCTCCGTTGGAAGTGAAACGGGAAGTTCGTAGGCCCGAGTCATTGATGGAAGACGATGTAGGCCCATCTTGCGCAGGACGATGTGACGAAACGACACTGGCGAAGGACTTCAGCGTGGGTTCAGCAACAATCTCCGCCTCAAAAGTTTCACTTGTCACGGCAGGCTGGGCGACTTCTGGAGCTGGGTGAGCGAACGGTTGCGGGCCTGAAACACAACAGTTTTCAAGTGAAAATGAACTGAGAAAACTTACTTGACTCGTCTTGATGATTGGAGGGGTCCAAACTTCTTCTCAATGGATGCACATTTGACGGGTTCTCAGAGTAGTAGAGGTCGGAGAGCTCTTCGGGAGTCACGCCCAGGAACGGGTTTCCAAGATCCACGTGATTGTACGGGTATTCCCTTGGCTGCTCATCACAAGGATTCATCGAGTAGAACCGAGGGTAGCCACGGAAGCAGAAGTTCTTTCGTTGAGCCAGTGGTTGAATGTCCTGGCAGAGCAGGTCGGTCACGTGGATGCGAGGGTAGTTGATATCCAACGGCAAGTCATCCAATTCCGGAAAGAACTCGTAGTCGTATACCGGATCCTCGTAGGAACGTTGAATAAACTCCGGGATCCTTCTAGTGAAACGGTACTGATTGAAGAAGCAGTTCCGTTCCTCGGGATGCACATCCACTATTGGACCAGCACCTTGCACAAAAGTGCCCCAAAACACCAAATCGTTCGTTGCTGGTACTCCATTTGAGAATTCCTGACAAACACGCCACTGACCGTCCGTCCAAGCATGAGGTGTCCGTACTTCCTGAGGACGCAACTGCGTGAGTTCTCGTATTGGGCGGAATGGCAGCTCCATGTCGCGGCGTCGAAATCACGTTGCTAAGAGGGCTCTCTGAAAAAAAGAACGATGGAAATCAAAAATAAGGCAACGGAAAAAAAGCAAAAAGAAGAGAATAGAAGATGAAAGGTCCATTAGCAACAACGTAGTAGCAGGAAAGTTAACGAAACGGGTAAAGACATCAACAAAGCTGTAAGGTAGCATGTCATCTTTCTGCAGCAGAATACGAAACTTCTGTAGTGTTGTCTCGGGAAAAAGAGCGAATGGAGGACAGAGAGCATGAAAATAAGCGAAAGTGTTCTGCGAATCAGTCACACAAACGACAACATGCGACTTTGTGAAACTGTGAAAAACGGAAAACTATGACAGGAAGGTCTAGTGACAAGATTTTTAGTGACAAATTGATCAGTGGCAAAAGGGATTCTGAAAAAGTGTCCGCACAAATATCAGTTAAGCAGAACCTAAATGCAATAGCGCCAAAGAGTGCGAGTTTGAAAGAGGGAAATTACTTAGAACGTGGAGAAAAGAGATTTGACTAAAAAGAGCAAAAAAACAGCGATTCAGAGAGCTCTGCAAGATCGGTAATCAGTCAAACAGTAGAAGACACTAAACGCACTAGCAACGCACTCACAGCAATGCGAAACAGCAAAGAATATTCGAAATGACGACGACGACGACTCTCACAGTGCGCGCTCACTCTGACACAAACATCGCGGTCACCGAACGTTCTAGAATTTGTCACACACTTTTTTCGGCTCTCTATTCTCTGTGGATCTCTCACGTTTTCCGGGAATGGACTTGTTGCGAAGAAGAATAAGGAGCGCGTCTCGAATATGTGAAAGGCATATTCACAGTCCAAATGCTTCTTTTCTGCAGAAAACGCCATGTAAACGCACTGACGAGCACGCTCATGTTCTTCTTGTAGTTTCTTCTGTCTTCACAAGAGCAAAAATGATCAAAGCGGAACGGAAATGAGCCGAAACAAGCAAAAACAAAGCGAAAAACGGAACGCACGTCCGCGCACTCGGAGGACGGAGAGGAGAGACGAGGAGTGGGCGCCGACCGGGTGGACGAGTGACCCACACTGCGCCCTATGTTGTGTGCAGGTTGGTGTATTGATCATCGATCGAGGTGGTGTCTCTGCGTCTCTCGTCTTCTCATACTCTTTCGCTTCTGGAAATCGTTGTGTTGGCGGTCGTTTTTTGACCAGTTGATCACAATCAGACTGCATTCGAATACATGCATCTTGGGCTCTGTTTACATTTGATGTCTGCTAGCATCATCCAAAGAGTAACTAATCTGTAAAATGTCATCGAAACGCTCCAATTACCATTTATTCCTCATCACAAAAAAACAAACACAATCAGTACTTCTGTCCGTTTGCCATGTACTTATTGTATTCACGCCAGTTGACAAGAGCATCATGCAATGTACGCCAACTGCGTTGAGGCTCTTTCCGCGACAAATCATCTGGGAAATCGGCCTGGACGTGGCGGCGGAACAAACTGTCGGCAATCGCCTCCAACTTCGGGTTCTTATCCAAGAAGTCTTTCAGTTCCCGTGCTTTCAATTGGACAAGAGCCGGTCTCACCCAGTGGAAATCCATTTCTTGAAGGTTTTTGTACTCTGAACAGAACATTTCGAGAGTGTTTCATTCATATCAACTCACTGGACACATCCCGAACACCATTCGATTTCTGAAGATCATTTGCAGTCTTGGTTAGGTTCTGCTGCACTACACATGGTTGTTTAGCGGGTTTGGGACGCATCGGTGACAAAAGGGGAGAAGGAGGATTCTTGATCGCATTCTCTGAAAACGATTTTCTCACTTTGGACAAGACGGAATCACTTACTTTTTGTTGAAGTCCCATCCGATTGGGTACGAACAGACTCGATCTCTTCCAGTTTCTTCACTTTTTCCAGAACAATCTCAGAAACCGTACGTAGACCCATCGTTCCTTTATGTTTTCTGCCAATCTCTTCAATTTTGAAATGACGCGACTGCTCCAGAGTGAACTCTTCTCTACAAAGACGCAAAAAGCTTGCGTAATCGCCTTTGTTTGCCTTGAAACAAACTCCCGGGAGTTCATTGGCAGGGATGTGACCAGCCATAGTGAGATAATGTCTCTTATCTGTAGAAACAGCTGTTTACGTCTCACGTTTTCGAATAATGAAAAGAAGAATAATCGGAAAGGTGTCAGAAACTACATTCACTCTGTGTGTGGAAGAGCGAGCATTGAGAATTGATCGTGAGAACACGTGTTGGGGGATGGTTGGCAAGACGCTTCAACCCAGAAAAGGTGCCTCATAGGCGAATACATTTTGATATTTATTGATGGGAAATGGGAAACAAAAACTGCAAAAGGTGTTGGAATGGGAAAGAAAATGGCCGCATGACGGGAAGGAGAATTGAGAAACTTGTGTATTATCAAAATCTATTGGGAAAAGGTGAAATGCGTATGAATACTGAAAAGAATAGCAAGAAACATGAAGAGAGCGAAGCTCGGAAAACCAGGAATATGGCAATGAAAAACAAACGAGTAATTGAGGGGTAGAAGGAATGGATGGAAATGATCATTTGACAGCTGCATGTGCTAAAGTATGGTGTGAAGGTAAGGGGACATTCGAAAACAGGAACCAAAGGATACAGTGATTTTAACAAATTAACGGGGTAAACTGCGTACGTAACTACTGGAAAATGTTATTAAAGTACTGCTGATACATCTCAATCGTTTCCTCTTTCTCCATACCCTTTTCGATCACCTCGTTCACCAAAACGAATGCATCAAACTCAAGCACCTTGTGCTGGTAGGAGCGGAGGAGTTCGAACGACAAGCTCCCTCCATGCACGTACTTCTTCGCCTCCTTGAAATCGACTTCTCTAATCGTGAACTCGCATTCCTGGTTTGTACGTCTCTCGAGGGAAGTCCGAAGAGTGCAGCGGAAATCATCGTACTTGGAGTTGTACAGCTCCAAAAGCTTCTTGTCCATCTCACTGAGCGTTTCTCCTAAAAAAGTTTCATTTATCAATTTTTGGATTGCTTTCAAACTAACCGACAACCGCCCCTGGGTTCTCGCGAAAGTATTGCTGCCGGTTGCAATACTTCACCAGTTTCGGGGCCCAGAGAATCTTGTGCGTGTTCTCGTGAGCCAAATGGTCTTCCGGGTAGAGAAAGGCCATCTCCGTGAACACCGAGACAAGGTAGTCCTCTTTCATCTGGAGCTGCTGGGAGAACGTGGACTTCTGAGACATGGTGATCAGGTAGGAGATGTCCTGGATGACAATGTCAGTCGTGGTGCTCCGAAGATTGGAGATGAGGTGGGCCTCCGGCAGGCCTCCTTCACTGCACTGAGTCTGCCATTGCTTCAAGAACTCCTTAACTTGGGGCTCCATGTGTGACCAACCATATCTTGGCTCCTGCTTTATGTACTCATGGATATCCATGGTGATGTTGTGCTCAGTGGGGGAAGCTGGAAACAATTTTTCTTACAACAGTTTTACATTTACAAAACGTACCGTAGCCAATTGTCATCACTTTCTGGCGGACGATCTTTTCGCGCTCCGAATACACGAACACCGGGTCCGCCTTTCTGAAATTTTGCAGTTCGAAGAGAAAGTCTGAAAGGTACATAAGCTAAGTTTACTCACTGGATCTTAGCGATCTCTTCGGAAAAGGCAATGTCCTCGTCGTCCACTTGTCTCTTCATTCTGTGAAGGCTGGATGGAGAGAGCGAAATCAACAGAGGAATAGGGAATTTTTCGAAACAACTGACTCAGATGCGAAAGTAAAGGGCGAAGACAGCAAAAATTATGAACAGCCGGACTGTCGGTGAGCAACTGTAGCAGAAGTGTCCCCGCCTATCTTCTGCGTCTCCTTGGATCACCAAATGTTTCTCGCTTGAGATTTTTTGAGTGTCAGGTTACATATACCGTTCGCGCCGGCTGTTGATTTCTTTTAGCAATGAGTATAAACAATTGTTGCCGATCATCTGTTTTGCTTTGATGTATACCGCAGAAACATTGTAAATCAACAGGAATCAAGTTCACACTTTTGGGTTACTGCAGCTGATTCTTTCTCAACTTTTGCCTTTTGAAGAACAGTCACAAGCAGTATTGGACTGCAAAGGGGTTGATCTTGTTGTGTCACCAAAATATTGTATCATGGAAAGATTCATTCAAATAAAGCCATTAACCGATCGAATTCCAAATCATCAAGTTCTTCTTCCGCTTCATATTCCGGTTCCCCTGCTCCGTCAACTTCTTTTGGTTTAAAGGTTTTGACCTTCACCGTCTGCTTGTCCTGGTTGATTACTTCATCAAGTTCATCTTCATCGCCAAGCTCCGCATTCTCCAGCATAGCAGCCAACTCCTCCAAGTCATCATGATCCTGACTCAAGTATTCCAGTGCAAATGCTCGGATTCCCGGAAAGTCTTCATCATAAGTTCTCATGAAAAGTCGAGCGGACTGAAAAACAAAAAACATATGAACCTAAAGATCTGAAAGCGAAACATACCTCATACCACTGATGAACCCTTCTATAGTTATTCAGAAAGGATTTCACACAGACAAAGAAGTGAACTGCAATGTTCTCTAGTTTCAGGTCCTGGGTGTTGTCATGAGTAACAATCTGGAAACGGTGTTTGTGAGCCAAAGATGGAGTTGGTACTACCGCGTATTCCAAAACCTGTTTCAGTTTCAGTATCATATCATCAAACAAATCGTTGCTCGGCATTATCTGGAAACATTTACTATAGGGTTGAAACCGGGAGAAAAACGAGGAAACAGTCAAAAACTGAGAATATCAACATCCGATGGCACATGTGAGAGCAGGTAGAGCCATCCAAGATTGTCCTCGTATAGTGGAAGATTTTGTAGTTGGTGTGTGGGAAGATTGTATTTGATTCCTCATCTGGTGGCTGCCAACATCCAAGAGCACTGAAACAAAGTTACACGGTTTTTTTCTCCATTCGAACTTCAAGTTCCCTGTTGCACATGTTTGTTTTTTTTCCACACCTGTTTTGCCCGAAGAGTCTGTCTCACAGCAACGAAGCCACTTATGCCCAATGAAATGTGAGGGTCCAGAATGCAATCCCACGCAGAACATCGCTCAAACACATGCATACACACACTGCCCGCTTGAATCTCAGCCGTTTTTAGATCCAAAAGATGAGAG
Source organism: Caenorhabditis panamensis (assembly GCA_900883565.2). Taxonomy (NCBI): domain Eukaryota; kingdom Metazoa; phylum Nematoda; class Chromadorea; order Rhabditida; family Rhabditidae; genus Caenorhabditis; species Caenorhabditis panamensis. The sequence goes on along the minus strand of LR538379.1, from coordinate 672,439 downwards.
TGTCTTCTCAGAAAACCCCGTCTTCATTGGCTGTTAGCCCCGACTGATTAGCCTCGGGAAACGTGTGTCAGGATGGGTTGCTTGTTTTTGTGAGTGGGAAGTTCTTGAAGTTCTTGGAGATCTTCAACAAAAAAAGTATAGACTCTTGGAATCCGGATGGAAGACAGAAGAGACCTACAATTTGGTGGGGAGGGAAAGGCTTAGATTGAGTGGTGTTGGTTGGTGCCAATCTTGATGACATGACGTGGATTCCTTCAGTTTTCCGAGAGAAAACGAATGTTCTGTTCGTTTTTAGTTCACTTTTATTTTACTTCACACTGTCGGCCGGTTTCTGTAACATTAAATTACTCCCATAACGTTTGACTGCGTGCAAGCTATCCCATCTTCGTCATTGGCTCAATCACTGATTCAAAAATTGTGCGGTCACAGATAGAAAAGACTACATTTCTCTGTATCTTTCAAAAGGAGCAATATCCGAACCACAAACGAGACTTAACGGAAATGAGCAAGATTCACGGCGCGAGGGACATCGTCGTGAGCCAAGAGCCGTCGCAGACAACGGGAAGAGCAAGTTTTGAGACTGGCACGCTCAGAAGGGACGGGTACTCAAAACTGCGCGTTCTGCATTTCAGACTTTCAAAAATGTCGCAAATAGTCAGAAAACAGAAACTAATGAAGTTATGCACTTGGGCTACACTTTATATCAGAATCAGAGTCAGGCGTTTCATATTTCCTTGATTCTCAACCGATCAGACTTTGTAGAGCATGAAAACCAGAGAAATACTCAAAACTTGTAACTACCAATTACTCTTCACATAAGTGCCATTTCAGTCCGAAAAACTGCCTAAAACTCGTCAAGACGTTGCCACTCTGTAATTTTCTGCCGTTTCTTCTCCGAATGCAGATGTAAATCTCGCTTTTTTCCATTTCTTGCTTGCGCAATTCTAGAAGAAAGACAATCCGCTTCCTTCACATAACCAATTTTCATTTTTCAATAACGCCACAATTGCTATGGCTCCGCCGCTGATCACTCGGGGCGACACACGATTCCTTCTTCTTCCACTCATCGTTTCTTCCTTTTCCCGCCATTTTCTATTTCCCGTCTGTCGGGTTTTTTGTGACGTGGCAAGCTCTTTTCAGTTGGCTTTCAATTTCCTGCGAACATTCATCAATGTCAGTGGAGACATAGATGGAAATCTTTTTGGGTTGGGTTGAGCGCGCCTCTGACGTGGCACTTTATTAGGCTCGTGAGGGGTTGGATAGGGGGTTCTCACTATGCTCTTTCTCAAGTCGTTTTCTGTTTTATGTCGTTTTCTTGCTGTTTTGAAGCAAATTCGAAGCAATTATGGGAGTTTTGGACAGGGCAACTAGTTTTATGGCAAAGCGGTGCTCGATTTTGAAGGGTCAAGAATCATTTTCGTCTACAGTAACTTTCAGTTACCGTACTTTGACGTGCAGACTAGCTTCCTGCAACAACAACACTGCACATTGTCTAGACGATGTGTCGAAAAGTTTCCTTGTGACCTTTGTTTGTCATCCTACCGTAGCCCTCTCAAAAACTCATTACATTTCCCTTCTTCAAACAGGCTCACATCATTTTACAGCCGAATTCCCCATCCTTCTTTCCTTTTCTTCGAATCGAACGTGAAAAACCACAAATTCCGGTGAAGGTTCACCGTTTCCGAATCTTCAAGCCCTCTCGAAGAACTTTAATTAAATTTCTTCCAAGCCCTTCTGGGGGCCTTCAGACTTTTTGCCGTGGGTGTGGCGTCGGTGGCGTAGAAACATTCGTGACAAAACAAACAAAACATACAAAATAAAGGAAGAATCATAGGTTTTTTGACGAGGACGGATTACGATAGGGATGGGGCGAAGGTCAAATGAGATTTGATGAGAATCGGATTGGCAAACGTCTTGAAATCTTGTGTTTATTCAATTACGTTTTTGTGACATTTTCTGGGAAAATGGGGACGGTTATTGGATTGGGTGGAAATGAGAAACGGGTAAACAATGATGAGAGTTGAATTGAGGGGTTTGGTCGGATGGTTCTTCTGACCGTTGTAGTGTAGATCGGTTGCCTTACCGTTGCCTGAACTGAACCAATCAGGTTCTCGTTTTTCTTTCTGAATAACCACCACAGAAAGAGTCTGGAGGGTCCCAACTTGACATTGAAGTAATGATGGGTTATAGTTTGTAGTGATTCTTGGTTCTGACACTGTAGTTGGCACCGGATCAAAAAGAGAAGCAGTGTGACATGGAAACCGTGCTGCTATCAATTTGTTAGAATGGCACCCACTCACACCTACGAAATATTCGTAGTTGGCAACTGGAAAAGTCTTGAAAAAGCATTCTCGGCAGCAGAAAACTGTGAAAGAATACCTCTGACTGACCTAGTTACACACACTCCTATGATTCTTGACTTTCTACCCCCGTGTGCAAAAACTTCCTGGTTTTGCAGTGAGTCGTACCATTCCGGAAATTAACTCATTACCATTCCCATTCATCTTCCCGCACTTCCGCGCTTCCCTCAAACATCACTATACCATAAAGCTACGTCATTCCTCCAGAAGGCTTCACTCACTGTCGTTCTTCTATTTTTCTAGAGCCTTTGTCTTGTCGATAGCTTTCTTGGACCGATTTTCAGAGCAGACATCCTTCCTTTGTTTTGACGGTTACCATAACCCTGGGTCACAAGTTTTTCAGCTTGACGTATGTTTGCACAGAGGGGCGGAGCCAGAAACAGAGCTTGACTAGGCTCCGCCCCATCCTCAGACCACCGCTCCTTTTCAGAGGACGCCATTCTCAAACAAGAGGAAAAGTTTCCCAATTTTCCTCTTTCCCATTCCTCTGGAAACGCTCCCAGCAACGGTGAGCAGGTCTCCCAGCTCTTCCTATTCTTCGAGCGGATTGGGCACAGGAGACAGACGACGTCGATATAAGGTACGCGATAGATAATCAGCATCGTCGATCATGGGATAGCTCCTTCTTCTTCGAGTTCTGAGATGTTCTGGCAGATGCCGTCGATTCGTGTTTTCTACTTGGAATAGGTCCTCTTGACACCTTCTCTGATCAGTTTCTCTCAGCTACAGTACCCATTCGCATGTTGAAACAGAACTGTGGTGCTAGTGGTATTTAAAAGAACGATATGACGAAATGGGAATGGAATTAGACTCAACATCAGCCGAGCAGCGATGCTTCCGCAGCTGTTCCTTCTATTTCAACACGGACGATTTCACAGTGATAGCATCTTGATGGGGTCAGACACGGTTCAGAGGAAGCGGTGCGCTCATAAAACATGCCATGGACCCCGGGCAAATCTGTCTGCTTTATATTTTTCACCGTTTTTTGGTCCAGCAGTCCAATAGTTCGCTTTCTCCAAACCGCTCCAGGTGGATGACGTTCGGTAGCCTTGACAGCTCCTTCTCTCTCTCTCTCTCTCTCTGTTTCAATTCTGCCCGAAAGAACAAAGCACAACGCCAAAATTTATTTTTAAATCACATGAAAAGACGCACTGTTGGCATTAGTAACGGCCAACATTTATGATCACTCCAACTGGAGTGCGGTCTGAAGACTGAAGAGGGAAAAGCGCACGTCACCTCAAAACTTTCTTTTTGCTTTCTCGTTTTTCATAATTTCTCGTCGTTTTATTTATGACTTTTACCTGTTTTTATACCGACTTTTATGAAGTTTTCCGGGGAATCGAATCAAGAGAAGTTTACTATGGGAAGAAAAGTTTATTGCTTCAAATTAGAGCAACCAGAGACAGGAAATTTCGATGCAAGTCGGGGATTTCTCAGTGAGATGGTTTCTTCGTATCATTTTTGTCGGCATCCTTCTCCGCACTCTCGAAACGATCAAAAACGTTCCCTACCACGTTCCGAGATACATAAAATATGCACACAGCGCCCATTCACTCTCACCGCTCGTCGCCTTTCCTCGTAGCCCTCCGCATTCAAAACCGTTTTTCGACCATACCACCAGCAATTTTTTCTCTTTTTACTTTCCTTTCCGCACCACACTGCCCTCCTCTCCGTTCTCGGCCAGCCGCTGTTTTTGACTCTTTGCGAGTAAGGTCGCCAAATGTTCGCATTGCCCACACCTGTTGCAAGTTTCTTTTCTTGACGTAAAAATCTGTTTGAACACATCAAATCTCTTTAAGAAAACTACATTTCTCATGTGAATCTTCTATCCATGATTAGATACTTATAGTTCACTTTTTGTTGTGTTGTGAAATGCGATACAGTTGGATTATAATGCGTGTGAACACTACATCTCTACCGCCGGGAAGCCTTGTTTTTCATCTTTTTGTGTTCCAAGCGGAGTAGTTTTGCCTTTTGATTGCGTCCGTTCTATTTTCCATCATGAAACCGCACTTTTCAAATCAAACTGTCTCTTCCAATGCACACATTTCTACAAACAATTAGCATTACACTCTTGGCAACCTCATTCCTTTCGAGCATGTCTGGTTATGTGACTCACATTTGACCCTCCATCCCCAAACTCCGTCCCTCTTCACTCCACAACACTTTCTGAACAAACATTCCAAATTGTAATGATGTAACCACACAATCATTTCCCTGCTGCCCGGTTCTCGAAGATCTTTCTCGACAGTTGACTCAATTGGGGAAGTGCAATTCTAGCTCAACCCCCACACCCCGCCACTTTTCTCCTCCTCTTCAATCCTCTTCAAGCCGGTGATTTATTCGTTTGCCGGAAAGAATTCGGGAGAGTTTTTGGTGGATTCTCGTGATTCAACATCTTTCTTTTCTTTCTCGTCACGTATCTTCTTCCAAACTGTTTCAAATCGTTTATTTTTTGTTCCGTATCATCCAAAACTTTTCGTTAAGTTTATGTCTCTGTTTTTCAGACAATCACGATGGAATTCAACGCCAACAACCTTTCCGAGGCCGAGCAGAAAATGATCGTCCAGAACGGCTTGAACCAGGCCCTCTGCATCATCGTAAGTTATTTTCATTTTTCACGACAGATTTCCCCGTCTAGAACCACAGCCAAAAAAAGTTCGTGTGGATCGGAAGTTTCTACTTCATTATCGAATGGCGTCCGTTCATGAAAACTCTCAAAGACATGGCATTTGCGTATCGCAAGCTATACTGCTACGAAAATAAGATCAACGAGATCTCCTACGTAATTTTGAGGGTGTTGTGATTGTGATTAGTAACTGCGGGGTTCTATTTAGTTGCTGTAGATGTTGTGATAGTGACAATAAGTGCGTTGTAGGAAGAACTTCGTTACGTGGCAAACCTGGTGCGCCAAATGCTGAATTCTATTCATGAGAAGAACAGTAACGTTGAGAAGAGCATGGATCTTCAGTACGCTCATCAAGACAAGCTCTTCGAGCCACTTGATTCCGAGATGTCGCGCAAAGTCGCCGACATTGTCCTTGTCACAGTTTGTTAGACATGTCAAGGTGTAAAAAGCGCAGCTTTTCAGAAAGCGTGCAACCTGTTGGAAGCCTATAAGTTCAATTGCCAGCTGAACTTCCCGGGTGACCTTGCCATTCAAGATCGGGCTGTTGCAGTCGGCCGGAAATACGTTTCTGGAGGCTTGTCACTAGTAAAAAACTATTCTGTAAATTGGAAAAGCCACGAAATTTAGACGGAGATCGTTGACCTCTTGCCTGAAGTCTCGACAGTCCATTATGAAACTATCCTGCGCTATCGTAGGTCCAAGGAACTGCTCATTTCGCTCCGCGCCAAACTTCCTGACGAGGAGGTCAACTAGTTTTCGACATCAGTAAAACTATAACTCTTCAGGCCCAGTACCAGCCCCCAGAGGTCGAGTGGACCAAGCGGATCGAGGAGATGGTGACCATGTCGGCCTACATGGTCCAACATGGCTACTCGAGGAACTGGCGCTCCAGTCTGATGGCCAAACTCGACGAGTACCGACCGATCGTGGAATGCGGAAAGCCGCATGCGGTGAGTGAATGAAAAAGTGATACAAGAACTAGAACAACTTTTTTTCAGGAGCTGGAAGAGGCCCTCAAGTACCTCGTCCAGAACTACTACCGACTTCGGAAGGCTTATGATATGATGCGGAAGAAGCTCGAGAGAAGCGACTCCTTCCTCAAGGAAGAACTCGAGAGATGTGGCTAGAGATTGTCGACACCTACCGATTCTTGCTAGTTTTTTCTTTTCTCATTCCAAATCCTAAATTCTGTCTATCAATCACCTGGGATGAGGAAAGAGAAGTTAGCAAGAAGAGTCCCCTTTCCAATCCCCAAAAAAATTAAAAAATCCAACAAAATCCAAAAAAAACTTGCTTTTATCGTATTGCTAGTTCAAATTGAACTCATGGAACTTGCTTTCAGTCAGCTTTTCCTAAGAATTTGTATAATCATGGGCAGTAATAACTTATTTGTATTGTGTTGTAATAAAGAACTCCAGTGGGCGTTTTAGGATCTTCATTGTTTTTCCACGGGTTTCAAACCTGACATTTGTACCTTTACATTTGTGTTGTTGTTTATGTGTTTCCTAATAGCTTTTCCAGTAACTGTTTGCTCGAAACATGACCCAATCTAAGGAAGAGCTGATCAGCGATCACTTTGTTCAAGTTGAGCTTAAGTTGGTAGGAATTCCAGATGTCCTAGTTTTAACACATTATGATTTGTTGCAGAACTCGTTAGTGGACATGTGCGAAGACTCCAACCGACCATTCGAGTTGGCTGAATGGATCGAGGAGCGTCGTGTCACTTTGGAGAAGTTCGACCGCATGGTGGCGACCGCCGAGAGCCAGGATGAGGTGAGAAAAGAGGGGCGGATAGACTTTTAATGAGAAAAAAAAAACAAAAAAAAACGTAAATGTAGCTTGTTAGAGATTGGCTTCGTCTAGATAATAATTAGTCCAGACATTTTTTAATGGGGTATGAAAACATTGAGGTTATGAATTGAGTTTTAGTTACTTCTCGGTGCTTTGATAATCTCAGGAAAACAATAAAGAAAAACTTTGTAATGCATACAGTTTGGTAGTAACTTTTCAGAGAAACAGGTTCCATTTCAGGTTGCCAAGAACATCTTGCTGTGCGCCCTCAAGCGCACTTTGCTCCGCGTTCGCTTTGCTCATAAACTTGCGGTGTATGGCATCTTCATTGTCTACGATGGACCAGGAAAACTGTTTCCGATTCCTGGATGTCTTCTCCGTTTGTTCAAGGGAGGAACCTACCAGAAACTGTAGATTGGAACACTGACTGAGAGCTTCTGATACATTGAATTGGACGCATGTGACGGTTCATTGTATAAAAAGCTCCTGGTCTCTATCTTGTCGTTTTTCGTTTTATTGTACATTAGAGTGAAGTTCGGTGTTTCTCCTGAATTGTTTCAGGAGGAACGTTTAACTTCTTTTTCTTCTCAACGCCCTACCTATAATTGCATTTAATTTTTTACCGTTCTGCCCTGATCTCCCTCTCCCTTCGCTTCCTCCCTACTTCCCTTGTAATATAAAAAGTTCCTCCTGCGTTATATTGAAACCCATTTTTTTCTAAATTAAGCGGTTCTGAGCCGTGTAAATTATCTTTCTTTTTTTGACACTTTCACTTTTTAATCCACCCACAACATTCAGCATTCAGGACACTCAATTTCACCATGGTGTACTTGAGTTTTGAACTGTTGGTCGGTGAGGAAGCCCGTCCAAAAGATCCAAAGATGACTGCAGCTGACCATGTCATGAACAATGACACCAAAACTCTTCTCAAGACTTGCATTAATGAGTTGGTAGGTTTTTGCAGTGTACTTTGCTTATCGAGAGCTGTTTTTTCCAGAGCTTCGTTGTCAATGTGCAACCGTCCCCATTGCACCATTGCCGACTGTCCGATGCTCTGCTGGCAAGCGAAAAGGGATTCATGCGAATTCTCAGCTGGCGGCCAAAGATTTCAGCGGCGTTTTTCAAGGTGACACAAAGCAAAACCAATTTCACCTTACTGTTCGTATTTTCCAGAACGATCAACTCTACTGGGCTGATGTCATCCATGACTACCAAAGGCAATTGATCAAGGAGTACCAGAACCTGTACGACTTCTGTCGCCACATTGAGTATCTGAATGCATTGGAGGGATTCCGACACCTCTTCGATCTCCCGGAAGTTGAGGAGTCGCAGAAGACGGCAGAGGAGAAGAAGGAGGAACATTTCATTCGTCGCAAGTACCAATTCGTGAATGGCACCGAGAAGTCGTGGTTGTACCGCGCGATGCTGTACTACAACACCTGGAACTTCATCAATGATCGCATCAAGACCAAGTTGTTCAAACGCTATGCACATAACTAATTCAAAGTCTGCATTATTTGTAATCAATCAAGTTTTTCGGCCAAGTATCTTATATTATTCTCCCCTTTCCCAGGCCAATTCTCGTGAAATATCTGATCTCAAATATCCCACGATCTCATTCTTATCCCCACAATCTCTTATGCCCTCATATGATTTCCTGATTCTTGGCTCTTCAGAATAAAAGACAAAATGTTATGATTGAAGTTGAAAACAGGGCTTTACTGAGAATCCTTGAGTGATAAAAATATTTGGCGGCTTAACAGGAACTTTATTTCGAACAGGTGTGCGCTTCTCCACTGCCATTTGAAGCTTTGATTGGACTAATGAAGGACGCATACTTACGAAATCATTCTGGAAACTTTTGCACCCTCATTCCATCTTGTACTATAGTTCAATGACTATGTTCCCTTCTTCCTTCGTTCAAATTATGTGTCCACCTCATCCTTTGCCCCCAGTCTCCATTTCCCCAAATGAGTAACACATGTAATGCGAGCACGCCAAAGAGCACGGAAAAACCAAGAAAAAATTCATTACGCATACGAAAATCAGAGATCTGGTCACAACATTTTATCCATTCTGAACTGGAGTTTACGTTATGCATTTCACCACACGATATGACGATTTGGGAAGAACTCGTTGAAAGTCTCGATGACCTCATTGCGGCTGCGTTGGTAGAAGTTGGCGTAGACGGTGAAGTACTCCTGGAGAATGAATGATGAAAACTTTAAATAGAAAGAGATATGACAGATACCTTGAGCAATTCGCTGCTGACGTCTCCACGGAGGTGGAAGTCGATCTCATCGATGAAGAAGTTGGTCTTGATCTTCATGATTTGGTAGTATTGGATTTGGTCCTCAGAGCGTTCCTCGACTTCGTTAAGGCACTCGATGATGTGAGTCTGGAACAGGTTCCTTTTACACCTTGCACCGCCATTAGTAGGTCCCTACCACGTTGTCACGAAGGCTCACAAATCTGTACTTGATGGCCTGAAACTTGTTTGTGGGCGTCATTTGATTCGGCGCAACAGCGACCATATCCGACCGACTTATCTCTTCCGAAATCTGATAATGTCTCATAAAGCTGATAAGATTGTAGCAAGAAGGAAAGAAGGAGTTAAGAGGGAGGGAGAGAGGAAAGTCGAAAATCTGATATAATTCTAACAAATTTTTTCACAGGTGTGGAAGTATCACGAGAAGTGTCCTGGCTAGACGAGAGACTAGAGAACGCAACGGGGAAGGGAGTGAATACTGGTTAATGAGATGAATATGGAATGTTGATTATGGAATTCTCAATACTGAGTACTCACTCAATCCACCAAAAGCAGGGAAAGATTGAACACATTCACATTCAGATGATGTTGTTCTTGACGTGCCTTCTTCTCCCTTTTCTTCTGACATACATAAGAGGAAAAAAGAGAAGAGGAAGGGGAGGGAAATTGAAGGAAACGAGGGGAGGGCTCTTGTGTGTCCACGTCATAGTGTTCCCTGGGAGGTGGTTAGGGGATGGGATGACAGGAAAGTCTAACAATGACGGATTATAAGTGCAGTTCAAAAGCAAAACGATTCTGACTGAAAAGAAGGGTGTTTTGTACCTGACGACAATTTGGCTAGTCTGGAGGTTGGGGAAAAGGTCAACTTGCAACCTCCGTCTTTCTAGGACCAGAATAGAGAAGTAAGTAGCGTCATTAACTAATGGCACTTTGCAACTAACTAGTTGAACATGCTCGTTAGAATGCATGTTTCATGTCTTCAGAGCACCAAAAGAGGTCCCATAAGCCATGGAATTCAGGATTTAGTATTTTTAGATCTGAAAGTGACACTTTTCCAGTGACGACTACTTCGTCATCTTTTCAATCTCCGGTCTTATGCTACAGTAGTAAGAGAAGGAAGTTCTGGAAACAAGAAAACCACAACAAGCACATACCCACACACCGGAAACCGACAAACCTAGAAATGAAATCCAGAAAGATTCTCAGAAGCCGCCGACCGGCCCACACTAATGAGGAGCAATTATTTCTTGCAACACAAAACTTGGTGTCAAAATTGTGCGCCCTCACTGCCACCGCCGCCGCAAAAACCCGAGACGGGCCCAAAAAGGGGGAGGAGAGAGATTTTTGAAGCGAGCGCCCGGCTCACCCTAAAAGCGTCACCACCCCAAAGAATCATCGTCATCTTTTCTGAATTTGAAATGAAGGAAAAACGGAGAAAAATGGATGGAGAGAAAAGGAATAAGAAAATGAGACGAGAGTAAGTGACTGACTGGAACGAAGAATAGGAGAAAAGTGTTTCGAATCGAATGACAGAATCATTCATCTGAAGAATGACACATAGCGAAGAAAGTTTGTGTTGTGTTGTGCTGTGTTCTCCCTTCATTTAACAAGAAAAAATGCATTTCCTCTCTTTTTCCTATCCTTCTCCTTCGTCTTTCCCCTCATTTTTCTTCCATGAATTGAATGAAGATGTCACACATTCAATTTGCTCCGCTCCGTCGGTCTCTTCGTCATCCGCCACTTGCCCGTGCTCCTTGAGCCAAAAAGCCAAGAGAAATGTATAACGAGGACGGACTTTCGACGACGACGACGGAAGGAGAAGAAAAAGAGAGCTGCATGTCTTTTTGACCTAACAGGGTTCGGGCATCCGGAAGAAAATGGGAGAAGGATGTTGAAAAGAAGTGGTGGTCCTAGGCTCCAGCCCACAGAAGACGACGACAAGGCATCAGGGCACCGGAATGCAAGGAAGAGAGGAAGGAATGAAATTGGACACCTGACCGGGGGGAGGAGAAAGAATGAATTCTTTGGTTGAATTCTCTGGCCAATTTTGTCATAATGGAAATGTAAACATATTTTCCGTTTTGATTTCCTCTTTTTCGCCGGTTTCGAAAGCTATCAGAAATGGTTTTGAAAACGGAAATTGACAGGAACTCTGGTCTCATGTGGCTTGAGGTTATCAGGCTTAACCGGTAAACAGGAAATTCATGAAAACAGAGAACAAGGCATCTGCTGACTGCAATGAACTGTTGGCAGTATCATTTTTGAAGCGTTTCACTATGTATTAGCTGAACAAACACAACCACACTACATACAAAGCTGCTGCCACTGTCAATCTCTTCCGAGCTGTGTAAAACTTCCACTCAAAACAGATCAATGCAATGCTACAGTTTCTGAAAGCTTCTGCTCTGCCAGAAACAAAAGGAACACTCAAGGTCGTCATGGGAGCCAAGACGCGTCTCAAGCATTCTCACACTTTTGTTTATGGCAACCAAAGGAAACAAAGTCGGGTGTGAATGAATGAATGTCAAGCCAATTTAGGGACTAAAATAGCTCTTGTCGTCATTGGGTAAAGTAATGGTTATCCATTCCTACATACTTAGTGTTCACATTCAAACCTGCTCACTTTGCACCGTGACAATTGTCGAAATCTCAGTAACAAGAAATACAGCAGTTAGAAGTATAAAGAATGATCGCATCTCACGGATTCTGCCAGTACTATGTGTGTACGAGGGATCAGTGTTACATTCCCCCGAAAATTGAAACTTCAGCCCATGATCCTGTCAGATTTCTGATACTCAAAATCTGTCACATTTTTTAGATTGATGATGTCTACTTGCGTATGTGCTTTCAATACCCTCAATACCTCGAGATCCGGTAGGTTTAAGGTCTCGTGGAAGTGATCATCTTTCACTTTCTATGTTTTGTGGTATGGCATGTTACAAACGGGAAACAACACTGGAACATGGCTGAAAACCAATGGTACAGCGGTCAAAAACGTTTTATACGTCACTGTAAATCAGAAGAAAACAAAGATATCCATGTGTTCCACATTTTGCAAACTTCCTTAACTTGACTGAAAACAGAAGAGGGTGAAAAATTAGGGAATGCATTGCAAATGAAAATTTGGAACGAAAAATGGAAAACGAATAGCACTTCATTCCCATTCATTCCAAGACGTTGCTCATTTCTCAATGCAATTCACTCTCACATGACTCTCACGCCACCTTCTTTCCCTTCTAATTAAGCGGATTGGGTTCAGAAAGATTGACTGGATCCGCTTTCAAAACTACGCAAACGAAGGCCAGAGGAGGATCAACTTGACTAATCAGAGAAAAATCTAAAAGTAGATGTTTGTACGTTTTAAGAAGATTCTTCTGGTTTGGCCCTGATTCGATTGACGTCAAAGGGTTGGGTTGAGTGTATAAGTAGAGTTAGGTGAGACGCGTTAGTGCGGATAAAAGAAAACTCATATATGTTTATGAAAAAGATGATCACCTATCATAAACACTGAATATCGCGTTTCCATAATCATCCGGACAAAAATAACTACGGCGTTGAAGGTCGAGAAGATCAAGAAGGTCATTGCACTCATCATAGCATGCAACATTCATCTTTCTAATTGGATATTTATTGAAAATTGTTTTTGTCGTCGTTTTTCTGAATTCATAATTTCCAATTTGTGTGTAAAGGATCCAGAGTCAAGCGTGTCAACTGAAGGCGATCATCTGTAATGAAACATTAGCAATTGTTCTCTGAAAAATGAAATTTGCAAAGTGTTTGAAGAACGGGTCAGGATTACTGTAGTTCACCCCCCGAAAAAAACATAAAAATGTAACATAAAAATTTCACAAAACAGTTCATCAAACCCCCGTGATAAAGTAGTTTATTACTCTTTTTATCACCGAAATCTTACTTCATAAACCCCGGAGAACCGCTCTATTCATCATTCATCAACAATGAACACTCTAACTGCTCTCTTCCTGGTTTCTGCCATCTTCGGTGTTGTCGTCATGAGAAGTAAATACTCCGATCCCAGTTCACGAGTAACCCAACCAATTACTTTAGATTGCTGCGACTATCCGGTGCTCCACAGCATCAAGTCGGCCAACGTGTCGAAAGCAGCTTTCAAGTGCTCTGAGCCGATCCATATTACCTGCGTCAAGAAAGGAGACTACATCGCCACGGCCTTCATCTACAACTACACCAAGGGGGACAAGCACATCTCTACCGTAGGCGTAGCTGAGAATGCTTGAAGTTTAGATGTGATTCAGGGAATGGAAGGAAACCACGTCGATCTGGACATTGTCTGCGACCCGTCTGCTCGTCTATGGAGAAACGCCAAACCAAAGGGATCGAAGCTGTACAAATCGTACGGATGCACCTACATGACAGAGAAGGGCATATGGGTTATTGAATAACCTTTTTTGAGATAAATATGAACATTCAAAAACTAATTTTTATTGCGTGTTGATTCTGTGACTTTGCCACAAGGAGAATGGAATTTCAGTAGAATATTCAGTGACAATCAGGCTACATTCCTATTCTTTGTTCCGGCTTTTTTGTCAAGTTTGAGCCAAGTTTGAGTCCGACATTTCTGCACAAATTTCTCCGTCTCGTTCCGACAACGCTTCACGAGAAGAACAAAACGTTTGAACATTCTGTTAAGAAATCTTCATTTTCATCAAACCCTATTGCCAGAATCCAATAAAACCGGAGAAACAGAAGCGCCCATTACCAAAACTCGAAACTCTGCACTTTTGAAGTATTGTAAGATCTTGATGATTGTCGTGAAGTTAAACACATAGGTGAACTGCAAAACAGCTGCACATATCACAAAACCACGCATTTCATAGTTCATGTAGTGTCTGTAGAAGTTTGGAGATTCAATGTCAACTGGTAGGAAGATGATGATGAAGATCTGGAAAAAAATGAGAAAAGTTTCACAATAACAAGTTTACATTAGCAATAAGCAATGGTATTCCTTCATACAATAGAGCAACTTCTGGTCGAGCCCACTTGTCCTCTCTGGGTTTTGAAAGTTTGTACAAATTGATGAATAACGCAAAATAGATAAGAGATGCAAGGGCAATGGTTCCAAAAACAACATAGTTGACGATGTTGTACTGTATAACCATGTTCCTCGGAGCCATTCTTTTCAAACTTAACAACAGTGCGGCAATTGCAATAAGCTTATAAAGAAAGTTTACGATCCATGCCATGCAAATGTAGAGTCTTATGGAGTACCTAAAAACACAGATTGCAGAATGACATTCGCCCAAACTTACGTGTTGATAAAAAAGTGAAACTTCTTTGGCACAAAAATAAAGATGAATCTGTGTATTGCCAGAAAAATGATGAAAAACCGCAGCAAACTGGAGAAAAAGAGCAGAAAATAGGTAAAAACAGTGGTATTGAAAATAAAAATGTGTTGCGTTGTAATTCGAAAAATGTTTTGAACAACTCGAATCACCAGAGTCAGTTTTTCACTGGGAGTTTTGGGTATCATAGTAAAGACTCTGAAGTCGTGAAATCACCAATAAAATCGTTGCTAAATGGCTTACATTATCTCCGAAAAGAAGCACATAACATTGAAAGTGCAGAAAAGACTTGGAACAAGCAGGATGACGCAGATTTGATCGAGAAATTGACGTCCTTGAGGCTGAAAAACGAATCATATTGTAACAAAGTCAAAATGAATTCTTACAAACACTTTGTACTTTCTCTGCTGAAAGAACGATCTATAGTAAAACGGTGTCAAAAAAAAGATTAGAAAGTTGCAGAAAATTGTTATAGTGCAGCTGGTATCATCCTAAAAATATATGAAGACATGACGATTGTATAAACTCACTGACCATATCACTGTGCATTGTCTCATTGGTGTCGAATCTCTCCCATCCTTCAATAAACCCGATTCTTCGAAGAGAAGAGTGCCCGAAAGTCATTGTTCGGTTCAGAATAAGAAAAACTGGATATTGGGGATAGTTTCCGCATAACACCTTGTTTAATGAGAAAGTGAGCAGAAAATTTCAGCTGTTTTTCTAGGAAAGCGTCTGCTAACTAGTTGATTGATTTCGTTTGACCATAGATTCAAAGTATGTCAGTAAATTCGAGTATCCATCTCGTGTTGATTTCTTGACGGATCCACTAATGCTCTGTTATACTTCTTCAGTATTTCTTCTACAATCCGACTAAACGGACTGTTGCACACAAATGTAAACTGTATGATTGCAGTAGTGAGAATAACGGATCGCATCTCATAGTTCTGATAGAACTTTATGAAGTGAGACTTGTAATCGTAGGTTACAGTGTTATAAACCAAAAACATCTAAATAGAAGGACACAAGATAAAGAGCGAATGAGTATGTTTCTAACCTTTCCCATCAAAAGTGGCACTCCTTCCCAAATGAATGTGAATTCTGTTCGTTTGAACCTTCGGTGCCAGTGTTTTTTAGTGAGTTTGAAGGATATGCAGATGTATATAATAGTGATGAGAAGCAAACTGACAAGACTGATCAGGTTAGCAATGTTGTTTATAGTTATCGAGTGACAACTTTTCAAGCAGTGAAATTGAAGTTGCTGATCGTAATGGGAATAGTAAACTGCAATGGACCATCATGAATAGAAGGGGATTCAGAGGGAAAAACTCACATAGATAAACGCCAATCCCAATTTTGTATGCGACTGTACCAATCCACCCAATAATTACTACGAGTTTCACATGAAACCTAAACGCAAAAAAAGTTGAAGGTACACTTTCAGAGAGGCCAACCAACTTTGATCTGACAAAATGCATTTCAGCAATGATAATCAACATAAAACGGTGGATTGCCAGTATAACAACCAGGACGTTGAGCATTGTGGATAAGGTGAAAACGTAGAAGATAAAGAGAGCATTTGCAATTGTGAAAGTAACCAGAGAGAAGATGGCAAAAACAAAGCCGATCGACGATGAAACACTTTGAGAAATTTGACGAATATAATAGTCAAAGAAAAACCAATCAGAGCTGAAAACCGAAAACTTACTGGAAAGAAAAGTTCTGCTTACATGTTCTCAAACAAAACATTAATAGACAAGAGGTAACTGGAGAAACTGGGAATGACTAAAACTGCAGCAATATTATCAAGAATCAGTTGACTTTGTAACTAAACATTGGAAGAATACTTCAAATCAACAGATTTTCCAACTCACTTGTGTTTTGGTCTTCCGATTCTTGAAAAACGAAATGTAATACGCAACAGACCATAAAGCAACAAGCGGTGTACATATTTGACACACCGTACTTGTAATATCATCTTGATCAGATTCAAAAAACTCATCGACAAGTTCCTCTCCAGCAATGAAAGACAACCGACGAGTTCTCCATGTGTAATTTCTGACCATTTGAATGAAGGGAAGGAGAAAAAAATGAAGCTTTTCCTACGCCAATGTTACATTTGGAGGCATAAAAAGTTTTCGAAGCGCAACTTCAAAATAAATGAGGTGAAGTAAACACTGTGACGTCTGTGACGAAGCCAGAGTAGACTTCCGTGCTGATTTTGGGCACAGACATTTTGAAGGGAAATGTGGTAGACATCAAGAAGAGTTTGTTGCACTCTTAGCTAGAGAGTACAATGATTAGTAGTAGGATACGAGTAATGAGACAGGGATTATGGAGCAATTGGAGCAGACTCAAGCTCTTTCAAAACATCCTCCTTATCATACAACGGCATTCTAAAGTCGTTCAACAGGGCGACCGCCTTATCGAAAATGAAATCTTCCAATTTATTCTGATTATTTGCATGAACTCGAACTGATTCCATCACTCCACGTCCTTTATTACAAAACTCCACATATCGATCTCTGGTGGATTTCAGTGCCGTAAGCATCTCTTGACTCAGCTGTGCTGGATTGTTTGCCACATAAGTTTTCACATGAGCGGTTGCATTTCTGAGATCGGTTTCTCCTTTGGGAATGTTGGAAGCCCAGTCTCTCTTGAATTTCTCTACTAACTCCACCGAGTTGGCACTCATTACACTTTGCATTTGTTGCTTTGACTCCTCGGATAGACCGGAACCGTCAAAAGATTCATGACAGTAACTCAACTTTCTTATTATTGCAAGAAAGACTGCAGACTTCTCCAGGCATTCCCAACACTCTTCCAATCTCACCACAGATGAAGCAGCAAGTTCAGACATATCAGTAATCACTCCCAGTTCGAATAAGATCAATGCTTCTTTAACTGATTCAGCGCTACTTTCGTTTCCCCAAGCGTGACAGAGAAATGTAGCATGCTTCAAATCTTTGAGAGTTCCATCGATGTTCTTTTGAATCTGCGAGTCGGTCAGTGTAACAGGGTCGATGGGACGTCTTCCACTCAATCCGACGTTTTCAATATCCTGCTTCACTATTTTCTTAATTGCAAAAACTAGATAATCACGCTTAGCAACTAGAATCCTATCCAACTTGGAAACTTCACGTTGAGCCTTCCTCTCTAACTCTTCTTTCTTGGCTTCTCGTTGATTTTCCGGATGATTTTGAGCAATGTTAGACAGCTGCTCTTGGTGATTGGCAGTGATATCTAGTACCATTAATTGTCGTTTTTCCATAATTGCATGCTCGACATTAAAGAGTAACTGATGAACTTTCGGGTCAATTATTTCCTGAAATAGTCCTTATTAGAGGTTTGCTGAAATAAAGTGCTACTAACTTTGTAAGCCTCTTCCTTTTTTGCTGCGACACAGGAGCAATCCTGCTGTTTCTTGAAATCGTCACAATGGCAATCTGGAACGGCGGGGAATGGTTTGTTTCCAAACATGGTCTCCTTGTAGATGGTCCTTAGTTGATTGTATTGTGTCTTCCAAAGTGCTTCAAGAAGTGTAGCAAGCATCTGTACACAATAGCAGATGGAAAAGCAAAAGGATCGCAAAACTAACGGCTTGAACATTCCTCTCGGTGTCCTCAAAATCTGGACATGGATGATGAGTGAACGTCTGATCAATGGTCAAGTTGGAACCACAAAACTCGCAGGAGAAGACTTTGTCTAAAGAAAAAGTATAATCTGAGTGTTCCGTGTGTAAACTCACGTTCGTGTTCTTGCAGGAAGTTCATTACCATTCTTTCTCCTTCTTTGAGAACCTCCTTCTCGAAGTCTCTCAGTTTGCGCTTCTGTTCTTCTGTCATTTGACCCATTTTTCTAACTGAAATTGGTTATGTTAAAATGTGCAACACGCAGTGAACACGCAAAACAACAGTTCACTTTGAGAAACGAGTTCAAATCACATTGCATGTGAGTCGTGAAAAGAAGATGAGAAGAGAGAATTAGAAGAGAGTGCGCACAACAACAAGGTGCACTTCATCCGGCTGTCATAACGAACAATTTCAATCGATAAGCTTGTCGGAGAAGGGGAAAGAAAACATAAGATAATCATGTGGTGTACTACATTTGGTTGAAACCGCGGAGAAATCTTGAGTTGATAGTGGGTGTGAGAGGAAAGGGCAGCACAAACTTTTCTTATATGTATACATCAAAAATCCAAAGTAGCAGAAGAGGTGTCCGTTTCCACTCATAATTAGCCACCCAATGCACTTGGGATTATAATATTTTCCAAGGTGTGTACCCCAAAACAAAGAACTGCAGACCATCGGGATATTGTGGTGAGATGAAACCCGGAAAACATGCTTAGTCCCCCCTGTTCAAACCATACTTTTATCTCGTTCAATAGGGGCAGATGATGCAAATTGACACAATTCATATAGTAGACAAGCCTGTCTGCCCGGCTTCGCCGGCATCCAGTCTTGGTTTGAGCCTGCCTAGGTGGTTTTTGACTGGTGCCGGCTACGCCGTCACAGGTGGGCCGCCTACGGCGTCCGTTCCGTTCCTCTATTTAGACGTGAAAATTTAGTTGGCCGTCACGCCGGGGTCACGTAGATCAAAAACGTGAACGCACGGACGGACACACAGAGACACAAACAGACAAATAAACAGACCCCACGTGAATTTTATTTAATAAGAATGATAATTTGCTTGTTATGGAAATATGAAGGTCCATTTGTTTACCCATAACCTTCAGTAGTTGGATTGCAGGTTCTGGATGCTTCAAGTGAAAACATTCAAAATACATTCCAAAAACGGAAAGGAAATACTCGAATGCCGTACGGAGTGGAGAAATAGCATAAAGGTTCATGATTTATTCAAAAAGGGGATTAGGAAATTTTCAATTTGTAGTTGGTTACGCCTTCAGCTTTGTCAGTTTCCAATTTGTCTTCTCAACGTTGAAACGTCGTCTTCTCTCTGGAATGTAAGATGAATACGATAAAAAAAATGGGACCCGGGAAACTCACTCGTTTCGTTTCATCTGTGATCTTCTTATCGAGAACGTTCTTGACAGTTGTAACCGATTCCGCCAACTTTTTGATGGCGATTTTGCATTCGTCAACATCTCGTTTCATCTGTGGATCTGTTGCAGCCGTGGTTGCTTTTCCGCCGTTGTACTGGCCTTGTTGAAGCTGAGAGAATGCATCTTGCAACTCCTTGATTGCCAGGTATCGTTCCTCTTCTTCATTGTCAAGACGCGTATTGAGTTGATGCTTTATGTTATCTGCTTTTGCAGACAACTCGTTTAGCTGAAAACTATACTGTTAGTTTGATCTTGTAACCATCACATACATCCTGAGGAATCTGGCGTTCCACCTTATCCCTGATTCTATCTTGCGCCTTCTCCATATCTTCCTGCAGAGCATCCATTTTGTTGAGTTGAGCGCGAATTCTGAAAAAAACCATGAAAACAAGACCAAACGGCTGGTTGCATACTTATTGACATGTTCCCCATCTCCCAAATCAGTAAGTCGTTGATTCATCTCCTTCCTGTCATGATAGAATCCATTCTGCACTCGACTCATCTTCTCTTCAAGTTTCAGCAAACCCTCCATACTTAACTTGTTCTTGTCAGCGGCGATTGCCTCCATTTCTCGACGGAGCTGGAATAACAAAAGTAGATAACAAACAAGAAACAATGAAAGTCACCGCATCAGTATCCAACGCGGGCATTTTGACATTACTGTTCCCACTCTTCATCTCGTCAATAGACTTGTTCATTCCTCCGACATAGTTATTCAGTTTATCCTCTATATCTGTCATCTTTGTCAGCAACCCCTTCTCATGGAGTTTTCTTGCTTGAATCTCAGAGTTCATCAGTTTATCAATCTTGTTATTTCCCAGCTCCAAATGGTGCTCCAAAGCCGCCAATGCTTCATTAACCTTTTGGAATCTCTCCTTCTGCTTTGCTTTTTCACTCTGAACACAAACAACCTGATTCTCTTTCGTTCCTCGTCCCGTTTCTCACCGAAATTTGTTTCATGGCCACTTCCAACTGACCGGAAACCTCTGCAAGTCGTGCCTCATAGTTCTGTCGCATATCCTTCTCATTTTCCACAATCCTTTCAGTTTGCGCACGTATCATCTGAAATTGGATTCATTCATCGAGTCGGATTACACGGCAAATTGGATACATTTTCAAGCACTGAAATTCGAGAATTCAAATCGTCCTTTGCTCTTTGTTGGCTTTCAGTCATTTTACGAGTCACTTCCGCGGTGATCAAGTTTATCTTATCATTCAGACGTCGGGTTTCTTCATTCAGTTTTTCCTAAACAAGCGATACAGGAAACTCTGGATTACAATGGTTACCTTATCAACATCTCCTTTCTTTGACAGGTTATTCATAATGTCCTGCCTTGCCAAATCCTGGTGTCGAAGATTGTCCTGAAGACGTTGAATTCCATCATTTGCAGTTCTCGTTTCCTTTTCACGGTCTCTCTGCTCCTTATTCAAGTTCTTCTGGAGATCCATAACTTGATTGTGCATGTCACGGAGTTTTGCATCGAGTTGCGAGTTCGCACTGGAGATTTTTGACGGGTCAACTACAGGTCTGCTCTTCATTTCATTGTTGATGTGCATGAGGTCAGTAACTTGACGGTCAACAGAGTTACGCAATCCGGAAATGTCATTGTTCATCATCATAAGCTGAAATACCAAATGGGTACTAAAACTTGAGTACAAGGCTCCGTACTTTAGCATCCATACTATTCATCTGTCGTCGTACATCATCCAGATCTCTAGACTGTAATCCCGAGGATTCCGAGTTTTGAAGGCGGCGTTGCAAAGCATCTTGGTTTTGTTCCAGGCGTTTTCTAGCGGCCTGAATTCAGCTATGTATCATTCAAAGTTTGAAAACAACACTGCTTTTTGTTTCATGCGAAGTTTCATTCTCAAAGGAACTGTCCTTTACCTTCTCCGCCGTCGCCAAGTCCCTATTCTGCTGTTGCATTTGAGACAGTTGACTTTGCAATCGGAGCAATGCCCCATCATCAGCTGTCCTTGGTGGCCTTTCAGCGGTCTGTTAAACAGGGTAGTTGACAGAGTGCAGATGACTATCTCATAGGGAAAGAGCATTCTCAATTTGAAAACGGGGAAGGAGTGAGAAAAACTAAGATTCACTGCAGTCTGGCTGGCTTTCCTGGGGACGGCTACACGTCGAGGAACCGGGGTATCGTAAGAAATTGAACGGGCTTGAATCTGTGTCTGAATGTTTTACGGAGATAGTAACAAGTTTGGGTTAAGAAGAGAGGATGCAAGATAAAGGAAACAGGAAAGAAGAGTGTGTACCTTTGGAGTGACAGCGAATCCTTCTTTTGGTTGCTTTGGCCCTTGTCCAGATGGTCTGCAAAGTTTTTTTTGACACTCCAGTGCCTTACTACTTTATAGTTTCTTATAAAATGTAAACAGAAACTGTTTGACTTACGCCACTCCCAGAATGATATCCTTTGCAGTATCCCTTGCACCTCTTGACCTTCGTTGCGACATTGTCGTCAGTGAAAAGTTGAAAAAAACTACAAAACGAAAGAAAAAGTGTTTTGTATTTCTCTTGCCACCACGCGCGCATCTCCCCTAACAACGTTTTGCCACCGTTGTCATGGTCCCTTTTTGTACGTCAGCAAGCAAGCACAGCACCTTTTGTCTTTTGTTGGCAACTTTATTATTTGAAAAAAGCAAAAGATGGTCGGAAAAGAGAAAGTAAAGTGAACCAGCAAGACTATTATAAGTGGGGGATGAAGAGGGTTAACAGAGAGACAAAAAACACTATCAAAATACCGAAAAAGTAGAAAGAGAGATGATTTTTTGTAGTAGCTGCTGTTGCGTAACGGAAATGGGGAATGAGGAGTGAAGGGGCGAGTGTAAACCAATTCGTTGATTTGATCTTGTTTGAAAAGATTCCCATTTAGAAATCTTTATCCACCTCCAGCTTGGATCTGTAAAACACTATTATTGAACACTGGAACTACTGGCTATCAAGCACACTACTCTTCTCTAAAATAAATAAAGAAAAAACTGTTAGACGTACGTACCAAAACATAAGTTATCGGGTTACTACTAAATTAGAAACGGAGAAACGAAGAAACGGTCAGTCGGTCAGTTGGCTACGATTGGGGTGAAGTTGGTGTTAGGAAGAGGAGGGCAGAGTTATTCAGCCTTGGCCTCTTGAGCAGCAGACCTTTGAGACGGCACACGTGGTTGCGGTCCGAATCCGTACTGAAAAAAAACTTTGTGTTGGTTTTCTGGTGTTTCCAGTTGTTTCTGCGCCAATATCACTTGCTTTCACGCCCAACTGCTTCTTCGACTATTTCTTATGCTCCCATCCCATCATCTGCTCTTCCCCATTCATCCCCAACTCGGCCGTAACAACTTATTAGCATAATCCCCTCCTTTCACTCCATTCCCTTCGCCAAGCGGGCGACGCGAGGCGCACACAAATAAAAATGCAATTTCCCTTTGAACTCCAGCTCTTCTCCGCGCAATGAAAAGCTTCTCCAAACAAATTACAAGCAGTCTATAGTGTCTGTCGCCCTCTTCATCTCTCACACTCTTTCCGCCATTGACGTCATTGTATGAAGCGGAAGAGCATTTCAATTTAGTGCGGCGGGGGGAAGTGACAGGGCCAACGGCAACAGAGCAAAACGCAGGAAAGCACTAATCTCGACGTTCGTTACATTAGAAACGCATTGGTTCGTTTTCCCTTTCCTCCTACACCACTTTGGTCAGCTGTTCCGTTAGTTGGCACCGCATCTCGGCGGAAGGACGCGTATGAAATCTATATTTCCTCTCTCTCTCTCTTCCTTCCCAAGGGGAACCCGTCTGCTGACGTCACTGATCTACCAAGGGCACAACCTCCGCGAGTTTTTGAAAAGTTTTGCTTTGTTTCGCAAAAAATTTTGCACTGACGACAAAGAAAAACAAACCTTGACAAACACCGTCGGATCGTCGTCTTTGGAGACGCAGCACCAGAGGATGCAAGTGACGGAGATGACGAAGATGGTTCCGAAGAAGCACAGCCAGACAGCCACCACACCCAAGTAGTCAAGCCATTGGAGTTGTTGCTTAAGGTCGACCATCTGAAAGAAAACGTCCGTCGGGTGGTGAAACAGAAGAGGAAATTTGAAAAAGACAGAGATTTTCAAACGGAGCCACAATTGGGCAATGAAATAGCAATGAAAATGGGGCTAGTAGAGAGGGGCGGAATCAATTATGGGTGGAAATGGGGAGAGAAGGGGGTGTGGGAGAAGGTGACTTGAGGTTTTGGGGGGTTTGCCTGTTCAAATGGACAGAATGGAGCGCTGAGAGAAGGAGGAGAGAGGAGGACGAGCGGTGCGGTGCGGCATTTTGGAAGGAAAAGAAATGCCAGCCTCTTCTCCCTCGATTTGGGGAAATGGGGTGGGTAACTTGGGCCAGTGCGCAAGCCAACCCAACCAACCCCAACTGACAACACAACTAATTTCGCGAAATTTTAGTAGACTTTTTCAATGCCCTCCTCTACTTCTCCGAGACTTTCTCTCGGTCCACCACACTTTCTTATGTCTCGAGAAGCAGCTCGGCTTACTCAGCAAACACAAGAATGGAGGGAGAGAAGGGAAAGAAATGGGAAGAAGGAGGAGGGGCGAAAGCACAAACAGTAGGGGAAGATGCACACAGGTCGACGAGTTTTCCGAAATTTTTGTCAAATTTCTTTTTTGACTTTTTGACTCCACTTTGGCTTGCCGTGGCTTGGCTGGGATAGCTGGACACCTTGCAACATACTGAAAGTGAGGGAAGGAATGGTTTGAAGCGCAAGCCACCGAAAGGAGAGAGCGGGATGGAAGTTGGAAACAAAATTGAATCGGAGCGGCGATGGAAAAGTGGAAAAAAAGGAGAAATGTGTCGTTTCTCCTCTAGCTTTTCTCAATCAAGCTACCCGGTCCCGAGTCTGTCCCTTGCAAAAGATGGCTCAAGAGGAATGAAAACATGTGCGGCTGGAGGGAGGAAGCGAAGAACGGCTGGGGCTTGAAGATGATAGATATTATTTATGTTTGCTTGGCTTGTATGTTCGGTTTGACACGCCATAGGTTATACATATTCATGGCTGTACGGATTCTCACGGTTTATACATTGAGTGCACAATGTATAACAAAACCCCTTTTGTATTCGAACCAAAATCTTTTGATATTCGAATTCTATTTTGAATCAGTTTAAGGTGATAATAGAACTGATCTTCAGTTTGTGAGTATACCTGGAACATTTCAAAACATGTCTAGAAGGGCGAGAAAGAACATAACTGAAGGCTTCTCCGGCGAGTGAGACGGGAACAACAACTGACTTTGGGAGCGTAACTCTCGAGGAAATCAAAACTACCACCCGCCGCCCCAACACACTGTGTAAGCGCAAGAGGCGCAGCGTTCCGGAGTAGTAAGCGGCCAGGAGGCGAAAGCGAAGAAAACGAGGCCGCAGCGGACGGCAATCGGAGAAAGAAGAAAATAGCGGGGTCCTCCTGCTTGGGGAGCTTGGCTTGCACAGCGGCAAACGACGGACTGGAGGCAAGGGACCCACTGCACAATTCATAGAGAAGAAGAAGAAGAAGACGGGGCACGGAGAAGAAGAAGAAGAAGCTCGCGAAGAAGAGACAAGATCAATATTCGGGAAAACGGAGAAAGAGAGAGTGACGGCCGGACGGATGGCGGGGCCTTGCGGCCCGGGCGGGCAAATTTGTGTATGTATGTCCCGGGTCCAAAACGAAATGGCCCTCCTCTCTTCACCACTACAATCTTGCCTTCTTTTCCCATTTCCATCTTTTTTCCTTTGATGGTGGCAAGCTTCCTTTTTTGGAAAGAGTGTTTCGGGAATGTTGAAGAGAATTTGTTGAGGGACAAGACAATGAAGTTGAACAATTAGAAAAGCAAGAGCATTTTGTGTGTATAAATTTACATTCATACACTGGCCCCCACAGATGTCCTTTAGCTTACGTTACGTCCAAATGCTTTATACAAATAAAAGAGAAGCTTGGGCTTGGGCAAGCAAAAAAAGAGAAAAAAGCAGTGAAAATAGAATAAACAATTGAAGGGATTACAAATTCACAGTTTCGACCGTGCCGCTCGCGTCAACTCGTCAATCGTCTGCACTCTCGGAGAAGGTTTTGCTATCCAGGTTCGTCCGAATTTGTCGCTTTTGGTAAAGTTTTGACGATCGACATGAAGGCCGTATGTGCCGACTTCATGAATATCAAGGACGGGAGTCACGCAACAATCCTTGCCTGAAACATGAATCTTTCATGGAGTGGAAGATATGTGAGACTAGTCTTCAACTACACTACCTTCAAATAGCTTTGCCCATTCATCACGAGTCTTCTGAAGGAATGTGTCTTCTAACAACTTGACAACTCTCTCTGGGTTTTCAAACAAGTCACTTCCATCAACATCCAACACTTCAAACATAGCCTGATGGAACTTTGGCTCTAGAGGACCCACTGCCATAAACTTGCCATCTTTTGTCTTGTATGTTCTACAAAAAACACATGCATTTCAAAGTGCTGAGGGAGCGTGTACCGATAAATAGGACATTCTCCAGTGAATGCCGCGTACTTGTCAGTAAACAAGTGTGACTGATCGTAGTAATGTTGCACGAAAGACGCCAGATACGCTACACCTTCGGTCATTGAACAGTCAAGCACACAACCTTTGCCACCTAAAAATTTCGTGTCAGAGGACTGAGAAACATGGCATATATACCATTGTGGGTTCTTGCATGAATAGCAGAAACAATTCCAAATGCAGCGGATAGACCGCCACCGGCAAAGTCAGCCAACATGTTCACTGGGGGCCAGGGACGGGAAGATTCGAAGCCAGCAAACGTTGGCATCATTCCTGAAAGAATCAAATGAGATAAACACCTTTTAGAGTGCACAACTTACCACTCATTGCAACATAGTTGATATCATGTCCTGCCTCTTGACTCATTCTCCCCGTTTGTCCATATCCACTAATACGACAAATGATGAGTCCCTTGTTGTCTTTCCACAATGACAACGGGTCTAAGCCCATTTTTTCCAAAGTTCCCGGGCGATATGGGTCCAAGAGCACATCGCTGGTTTTGCAGAGTTCACGGACCTATGAAAAACTTCATGTTCATTAGGTTTCAGCGCGAAATTAACCTTCTTTAGGTCATCCGGACTTCTAAGGTCAAATTCCTGCATGGTTTTTCCTCTATTGAGACGTTGCTCTACAACTGGATGCTTCTGAAGCTCAAATTTCAGAGAATCGGAAAGAAAACTGAATTACCTTGTCAATTACAGTAACATCCGCTCCAAAATCCGCCAGTAACAGACCGCAATGAGGGACCGGGGCAAGACCAGCCAATTCCAAAACTTTTACACCAGATAGAAGACGTGACATGATGAAATTCCGAAAGATTCTGAAGAAACCGTACAATGAGAATGAAAATGACAAGAAAAAGAGGAATTGTAACAAGATAGTTTCTCGAATTAGCAAAATTTTCCTATGAAACCGGGAAAAATATAGTAAATTGGCAAAAATTTCGAGTGTGGTGTAGTAATCAACACGTTGTGGCCGTTGTTGTCCATTCTTTTCTTGTTATCTGCGTCTCTACAGTTCAACGCACTTATCAATGTTATCACTGACTACTTTGTAGTCTTGCGTGTGTTCCAGTTTTCGATTTATTTCGGTAAATATGAAAATCAGAGAAAAAACACCTTTTTACGAGAAAAAGGCTAAAAAATGAGGGAAAATGAAAGGGCGAAAGGGTGAAAGGAAGAAAGAACTGGTATTACATGGCAGTTGGATGAAAAGAAGAAAAGAAGAAAAAATGAAAAGATTGAGAAGTTACTTGTGTATTCGTTTTTTAACAGGAGTAGGTTTGGTGGTGGCACGCGGAATTCGGGATTTCTCTCGGAATCGAGACATTTTCTGTTGGTTTATATAGGCCTGTAACTAATCGTCAGACTAGACACTTGTACTCAAAAGTAGATGACAACATCGAAAGTTCAATTCTAATTTAGATATCATGCTCCAAATAATCTTCGTTTCCATGATTGAAATGATCCACACGGACCACTTCAATCGGGACTTCTTTTTCGCGAACATCAGAATACACGAGTTTTGGCTGCTGGGAAGAGGATCGTGGACCAGTATACTTGTGCATTTCGTTGTTGAGCTCAGCCTTGAGAATTTCCTCGCGAATGAGTGTCTAAATGAGTGCCAGTGAGACAATGTGTTGACGACGAAAAATACACTAATTAGTGACAACTTACTTCCAAAAGATCATTATCCGTTTGGACCTTGATACTTTTTCTTCCCATCTTCTTTTCCGAATGCTGCTCCAACTGCTTCTTCTGTTTCTCCGGAAGAAGTGAGTACAGGGCTCTCTTGTGCCAGCTCATCTTTCCAATCGTAGCACTGAATCCCTTCTTTTCTCCTTCAAGGGGCTCTTCTCCCTCAAGAACATCTTCATCTTCTTCTCTGTTCATGTTGCGAGCATAATCCTGGTCGATGTTGTCTTTCATTGACTGCAATTGAAATAAGGAGTTTGATCACAAATAAAAAAACACCTACAGTCGCAAGAGCTTCAATTTGTTGTTGAATAAGAGTCATGACAGTGGAAACCAGAGACAGGCCAATCAAAAGCAAGATTCCAACAATTGGCATGATGTCGTAGTCGGATGGAAGGATATCACCAAATCCAATGGTAGTGAAGGAGATGAGAGTAAAGTAGAGAGAAGTTCCAAAGTCCCAATCTTCAAGGAATGAGAAGAGAACAGCGCAGAAGATAACCCAGAGGATGGTGACGAGAAGGAGACCAGAGATGGGGAAGGAGAGAAGACCGTCTTCTTCGGCGGGAGCAGTGATGGCCTGAAAAGAGTCAATTGATTATGTTTTGATGATTGTCGTCTCCTTGGACTCGTTTTTATAGATTTTCTAATAAAGGTTTCCTCAGTGGACTCCGATATAGATTGTCGCATAATTGATTACTCATTGTACAAGGTTAATGATTTTTTAACGCTGACACCTTTAGTTTAGTAGTTATAGATGGTTTATGGTTGTCTCCCCTTATAGATTTTCTAGAACTTGTCTCTCTCGCGTTTATCTTTATAGATTTTCTGATGACCGTCGTGTTCTGCAACCAAGGATCACTGTATGCTGTTTCTTCACATTGAGAACAATGAAATGTCAGTTCTTATAACCCAAAACGACACAAACTGCCCGAGAAACACCAAAAAAACTCTGCAAACCAACGCACCCTTGTCCGCCACCCAAGACTGTACGCCAAAACACACCCGCCGGTCCGTAAACACCACGATGTCTCTTTCGCGCAAAAATAGAGTCATTCATGTCGACAACAGTTTCGCCAGTCCGTTCTGGTTTGTTTCGTTCCGTTTCCGTCCGTTTCGTTCTTTCTCCCGTTAATCTCGTTTACCTCGCTTTGCTTGCTATTTTACCATGTCAAACTACGGTTCTCGTATTAATTTCTTGCTGTTTTCAGGCACACCTCCTCCTTTTTAATGGTCGCTGGTCTACGCCGTCGCCATCGGACATTTTTTTAAACGAGATGCTCGTCGGATTGTGGGTCACCGACTTGAATCGATCTACTGCCGGATCGACATCAAATGACGCGACTGCATGAAGTTCTACGGCGACCACTCACGTCTAAACGGATACTCCTGAAACTTGTTAGCGGAAGTTGACAAGATTATTTCGAATCGACCCGCCACACAAGTTCCAGAGTATCTCGTTGAGATGTACATCACGCGAAAATAAGCATCAAGAGCAAACTATCATGGAGCAAGAATCGGAAAGGTAACGAATGGGTAACAACGGGGTAACGTTCAGTTGTCTCTGTACAACAATTTCTATTTCCCGTCCAATACGACAAGTACTACACGAGTCCGATGAGATGTGCATCAACTAGGAAATCAAAATCAAAAACTAGAGGGAGACGTGTACATGAGTCTACCCTTCCATTTTCAAAAACTTACATTAGTTCCTTCCTCGATGTTCTCCGCTGCTTCCTCAATCTGAAATCACACCTTTAGTTGCAATGTTCTGGTAACTGACTTACTTTTGCTCCTAAGTTCTTGTTGATTTTGCTAGTAGACTTCAAGAACAGCTTCCAGAAGAACTGGCAGATCTTAGCAAACAAAGTACCAAGGCAGTAGAGGCAGAGCACTGTGAGTGGGATTCCGATAAAAGCGTAGATGATAGTGGCAAATCTTCCCCATGAGGTTCCAGGGACGATGTTTCCGTATCCTTAAGAAAGGTTCAGTTAACGGGGAGTCTAACTGCGACTAACCAATAGTGGTGTAAACTGTCATACAATAGAAAATGGATCCAAGATATGTCCAATGAACATCTTTATCCAAATCCGGTGGCAAAATTCCCAAAGTTTCTTGGAAGGTAGTCAGAACTTTAGCGGTTCTAGTGTACTCCTCATCAGCAGACATACGATTCCTTTCTTTCTTGATTTGAAGCGCGTTGATCTTGAACACAGTTCTCTGAAACAAATCGTGGTGTTTCACAGTCGATTTTTCAGTTTCATACTCTAATCAGGTCATCTCTCTCCTTCTGCTGCTCAACGAGCATCTCTCGCTCGTTGTCTCCTTCGATCATCCAGAAGATCCATGCTCCGATGATGGTGTAGATGATCAGAATTATCAATGGGAGCAATCCTGAAAGTTTGTCGTGTCTATGAGATGGGTGGAACACAGTTGTGATATTACTGCAGTGGTCGGGAAGTGTAATTATTCAAAGAGCAGATGCAATAAAATTGAAATTAGTCCCCCACTACCGCAAAGTGTGTAATTTTGGGGTTTTTGAGAAAATCTTACCTTCAAAAGTGGATCTGACTAGTCTGAAGAAAATCATAGCAAGAGTTCAGTTCCCACTGGGAAAACGAATATGACTCAAAACATTCCATGTGGTCCGGGGGAAATCGGGACGAATGGTGTGAAAAGTGTGAAAAGAAGAAAAGAAACACTAGAAGCACACTTGTGACCCCATAAAGTGTATAAAACATTCTATTCACATACCTTTGAACGTTTTCTGAAAGGTCGTGACGAGCGTCGAAACTCCCTGCGCAACAATCGCCATTTCCGGCTGTTTTTGTTACCCGCTCTGCCTTCCAATCGTACCTTCAAAGTATTCTGATTTTTGATTTTCAAAGACGAAAAGCATAGAAAAAGTGCGAAAAAATGGGTGATTGGGGGGGAGAGAGCTGTTGTGTTGTGCAGGGTTGATCTGATATTGAGATTGACGAAATGCCAGGAGAGATGAAGAGGAATGACGGAGTGGGGGAAGATAGTGCGGCGAAACGAGGGCAGTTTGAGTTGGGAGTTATTAGCAATCATAAATTTGATCGGGGGATGAAGAAACAGATATTTGGTGGATTGGGGGATTGAGGATTTGAAGTTTGACATGAGATATTGGAACAGATAAAGCAGTCGATTTGTGTGAAAGGAAGGGTATGAAAGTTTACATCGTTGGTGGTCACGTTTTAGTTATCAGTTGTTTTTTGAAGTTCGTTCACTGCAGTTTCAATGATCGGCAGGTTTTGGGGTGTAGGGAGTTTTTGGTGAAAGCATTCTGGAAATCCTAACTTTGACCTGAATTCAGGCTTATTTTCTGCTCTGAAACAGTTCTGAAAAGTGACCGAGATACTGAAGAAAGCATGAAGAATGGAAAAATTGTTCTCTTTCGAAGAGAATAAGAATATTTGGCCCACTGGAACCTAGCATAAGTCTTACAATATTGGAATACCACTCAAAATGATTTCTGATTGCAGTTCATTTGTTTCTGACGCTAAACACAGTTACCAATAAAAACTTATGGGGCTTTGTGTTTCATAAAGTCTAATTCTGAAGAAATCAATATGAGCTTTGAAAAAACATTATCGAGATCATAGAATCAACCCTCATTCACTCATTCAACAACTTGGAACATCTGGAGACAATCATCTCGGCTATCCCTCTTCCAAAAACCATAAAACCCCTATCTTCCCTACAACTCTGCCGGTTATCACAAAGTGCAATAAATCAGTAATAAACTTCCGGAGCAAGTCATTGTTGATAGAGATAGGTTAAGAGAGCCTCCCACTTCCAACTGGCGGGTGGTTTGAATGTGAGAAAACGAAAGGGGACGGGAGGCAAAGAGCAAGGGGTTTGACACGACTCACGGGAGGAGAGATGTGGCACACACACACACTCATCCGATATAATACACTTTTTGCAGCTTCTTCAATCTGTTCAGTTGCTCTTTTCGTTTTCACCCCCATCATCCTCTCAATGGGTGCCAATTGTTCGTTTCCGGGCTGCTCCCCCTACTGATTCGTCTTGGGCTGCTGTCGTGCCACTGACACTTTTGTGTTTCTTCTTTTTCTTCTCTTCTTCTCATCAGATATTTTGATATTGATAGGCACAAAAAATGCGGCCCGTCGTCGTCGGTCGCGGCAGAAGAGAAGATAGATTGGTTAAGTCTCGGCGGGGCAATCGTCACAACAATTTGATGAGCAAATTCCAAGGAAAAGTAGAAGAATGGAAGGAAGGGGGAGGGGGGCTCCCGCACGGGATGAAAGACGAAGGAGCCGCGT
Organism: Caenorhabditis panamensis; assembly: GCA_900883565.2. NCBI lineage: Eukaryota > Metazoa > Nematoda > Chromadorea > Rhabditida > Rhabditidae > Caenorhabditis > Caenorhabditis panamensis. Next base: position 640,455 of record LR538379.1, on the reverse strand, counting down.
GGCATGCCAGAAAGAAACCTACACCTGACAAATGGGAAGATGCAGAGAGGGAGGAGGAACGAAATTCTCAGGTTTCAGAGAAAGTGAACTGGGAACCTGATCTAGAGGAAAAGGTTACGGAAAGATAAAGATAGATCACAAAATAATAAACAAACAGGGAAACTTTATTTGTAGCACATTTTACTTTAGTTTACTTCACTTCTTTTTTTGACTTCCTGACTCCAGATTTCTCTCCAGCTCTCCAGAATTCGACTAAAGTTTACTGGACCATATAACCCATGTATTTTCGTGTATTTTTACACATTTTATTACCTTTTTTGAACCAAATAAACGAATAATACAAAGAAGACGAAAAATAAAAAGTTAGAATCCCCGTAACATGACTACAATGTTCAGAATATGTAGAATTAGACAGAAAACAACTAGGCACGGACAATTGGCTCGGATGCTGGAACACGGTTGGATGTTGCCTGGCGGAGAGGAGTGTGGGCACTGAAAGCAAAGAGATCTACATTTTTCAAATTGATGGCCTTACTTACAGACTATACTTGCTGAAGGAATATCTCGGGTATCCATTGGTATTTCCTCTCCAGCAATAATTCATGATAATGTCCTTGAATGCTCTACGGAAACGACTGGAAGCAAGATTGTAAGCAATAGGGTTTATGATGGTGGCCAAATAAAACAGAAATCCTGAACCATACAATGAAGAACTTGCTTTTCTTTTAAGACATGTGTGCTTACCAGAAATGAAATAGATGTACTGATTAATCCATGTCAGGATAACTTCATTTCCGACGTAGAAAAACAGTAGACGCTGAAGTTGAAACGGAAGGTAGCAGATGAAGAAGGCGGAAACGATAACACCTGCAAGTGCCTCGTTTCATTCTTGATTTTAGGTCGATTAGAGGGGAGAGAAACTATTTCTTGGGGAAGGGGAAATGCGATTAGGGAGAGGGGAAGATGGCGGATCTGACATATCTGACATATCTGTAGTGATGACCAATTTCTGGGAAAGTATACGAGTTATTTTGAGCGCTGGCTTCACTCTGCAGCTTTCTGGAAGATACCGTACCCGTTTCACTACATGGGTTGGACGTGATAACACACATCCTCCACTCCAAAAATATGGAGTTTGTACTCTGCCTAGCAACCTACAACTCCTATTCTTCCGCCCCAATCCCTTCTTCGCTCTCCTTCCTCCGCCGCCACCCCACCCATTTGCCTCCACTATCTATCATCATCTTTTTTCTTTCCCATACATACACAGAATTGCATTGATTCTCATTTGCAGCTCCTCCGTGATATCAAACTCTCCTTGTTGGATTGTCCGGTTCTTCGACACCTGGAAGAGTAACAGGTGATTCGGGGCTAGAGGAGTACATGTTTGGTTACTTTGAGTAGCAAAGTCTGAACGACTGACTTTTACCACTCATTTGCTGCCTTTTGCAAAAAGAATGTCACGCGAACTCGGCTCACGCAACCGTGATAATGCCTCTTCGCTCAGATTCCGATTCAGCCGTTTTCTTCTTTCGTTCTTTTGCTTACCTTACACGCAATTCTGGCGTAGAGAATCAGTATGGTTAGGAGTGGTACCACGAAGAACGCGATTGCGGAGAAGTGGAACAGGAGCTGGAAATAGAAAAGCATGCATTTCTGATTGCAACCTTTCAAATTTTCATTTTTCACCCGCGTTTTCGAAAAGAACTTGCTACTTGCTAGTAAACTTTGAAAGTTCAAAATTTGATCTTCTCATTTTCTCACCTTGAAAGTACCCATCAGCTTCGGCTCAAAGATAACTGCAACCATACATAACTTTGATGATTTCACCTAAAACCCAATCTCTTTTTGTCCCTTGCACTTTACTTTCAACTCACCGGAATATTATTATCAGTTCCTGGCCAGCTTTTCATCATATAATCCGCACGATGGTGAATAGCAAAAGGCATCGCACACAGAATTGAAAACACCCATGTAAAACCAATGATTGTGCGTATCTGAGAATAAGTACAATTCAGAGAAGACACATGAAATGAAATTTGTGCAGTTCCATTCTATTTTCCCCGTTCACTTTCACTTTTTAGACCCGTGAGAGAGCCATGAGTAAATTTTGTGTGTCCATAAGCGAATTGAAGTTCCGAGTTCGCCTTCTCGCACAACTTCCGGCCATTTGTGTCAACATTTTTCAAATTCTTCTTTGAAGGAGGGGGATTAGTAAAAGAGTGTGGTGATATGACAAAACTTGCAAATTTCACATTTTTCTTACTTTTTTTGGGGTCAAATTATTGTTTCCTAGTTTTCTATGACATGACTTTGTAGTTTATCTCATCACTTCATCCTACCAATACATAATTCTTCACTCATCATATTGTCATGACATTCACCCCTCACCACTTCCCACCTACGTGTTCTCATGATACCTCTACAATATCTCGTTTACAATTTGTCATTCATTCTCTATCTCCTTCTTTTTAACCTGCCTTCACCTTGTTATTCTCCCTAACTCACATTTCTCTTGAACGGCTGTACTTTCATCAAGAACAACGGGTGACACACTGCCACGTATCTTTCAATTGCAAAGATTAGAATCGTCAAAATTGAAACAGAGCTGAAAACAAACATAGAAAAGGTATCTAGATTCCCGGTACCTTGTAGTCTCTGCAATAAGCGCTTTCAAATTGCACACATAATCCGGGAACGGCCATGGATACTGATTCCAATTCATCACCACTTCAAACGGCAGCCCAACACATAGAGTGACCAAGTCAGAAATCGCCAGGTTCATCAGATACATGCTGCAAGTTCTTAGAGTCTTTTGAGTTATTTTGGAACTTTTGTGTGTACCTAGCATGTGTTTTCATCATTGGATGCTGCTTCATAACCAAACAAGTTATGGTGTTACCAATCACTCCAATCAGGAAAATGAGAATATACAGCGCCGTCACCTGAAGATTTCTTTTTGGGATGAAGAAGCAAAGCGTCTTATCATTTGTGTAATCTTATTTTTCCTCTTTTGCTGATTTTTCCTATCAATCCTTTTTTATCTCTCTCATTTTTCAAAGAACCGTCCGTTTTTCGTTTCATCTACCCGTTCACTCCTCGTACACTTTTCTGGTCGAAATTGAATCTTCCCCCTTGATTTTGTCTAGTGTATGTAAGTGAGTAAGAGTAAGACTCGTCGTGTGACAAAAGCAATGTTATTTCCCAGAGAGGAAGCAGCTGAGGGAAATGGGCGGTGGAGGGTTTCCGGTAGGAGTTCTTCCTGTACTCTGTGTGGCACTTTGGTAGTGGGAGATTGCGCTTGATCTTTAGATTATCAAAAGTTCCGAATTTGGAGAGAGTGGGTGGTCTGGGTGAGCAGAGTTCACTTTGTCAAGGATAAAGTAAAATTTAGTATAAGACTGTTTGAAAACAGTTGGTTCACAGAATAACAAAGACAGATCAGTCCTTTCAAAAAGGTCCCAACCATTTCTAGCAACTGTGACCTTTTGCACTTCTGTTTTCCCACCTCTAAGCCCTAATCCTAACTATTTTGATGTTAGAAGTTTCCTAGTTGCCTTGTCTGCTACAACTTTCCCACGATAGTTCCAAAAACCTAACATTCAAAACACATTCCTCGGTCATCGAACTGTGACATTTAACTAATTTGGTATCTAGTATCAAACACTAATCTCACTCCATCGTATATACAGTGATAACATAATGTTTTTGAATTGCTTTGCAGACGTCTAGGTCTAGAGTAATACTACTATACACTATACACTACAAATGATTCCCCCAGAGCAAGGGGGATAATGAGCCGAATTCGGAACGATTCTTTGTATTCTGGTACTACAAGTGTTCCCTTATCCTTTTTCCACTCAATTTTCGAACTCTGGACCAACTGACCTTGTAAAGAGACACATCGTCAAGTGCTCTTTTCGAAAGAAAACAGTGCTCCATGAAGCACGACTCTTTGAGCTCTTCGGAGTTGTTGTAAACAATCGGGCACATAAAAGCGAGGCAGTCGCATTGGTCGGTCGCATTTTTGCACATTTCCAGCATATTGTCACTCATCTGGAAAATGTATTGCATTTGGGAAAGTGTAGGGTAAAAATGAATGTGAGCCACATGTAAAAGTCTGTAATTCAAGAAGTTCTACTTTCTTGACACAAACACTCTGAATAAGTCATTTGCTCACTGACTTTTGCTTCGTCTCTGTTTTCTATTCAAGGCTAATTAGAGTGAAAAAAGAGCAAGTTGTCATGAAAGTGGATAGATAATGAGTGTCGGATTTCAACGAGCTGTGAAAAAGACACATTTTGTGTGGTTCAATGAACCAGAAGTGATTTACTCATACCGGAAGGGTTCGAAAGGGCAGAGGTTGCCAGTAGACAACTTTTTTCGACATTTTTCAGTGCTAAATCTCACGTTCAAAGTTACCGGTTTCATATGCCGAAATGTCTCGAGAATTGGGGAGAAAGTAGTGGAATTTGAAGTCATTTTTTAGTATTGTTCGTGAGAAGTGGGAGCTAACTGGTATTTGGAAGAAACGGAAGATTCGTAATAACAACGGGGAAGTGTTAATGAGCAGGTAGAACTGAAAAAAACTGGAAATCCTCAGAGATTCCAGGTTCTCTGCTCTGCATTATCATATACTGAGATAGTTGGAACAAAAACACAAAACAAACTACTCTCTGAATCCCGATTCCTGGCGATTCCGAGTCAGACGTAAGACCGGATGACTCTGGGAAGGTTCGTGGGAACCATGAAAGACTTTCAATAACTATTGGTGAAAGCAAATGTTTCAAAAGGCCCAGACGAATAGGAAATCACGGGTTTTGGTCGACTTGAATAGAGAGGGACAGATAGGAAGAGAGAGAGGAAGAGAGAAATGTTCAATTATAGGGGATGGAATGATTTTGGGAATGAAAGAGATAGAGAGGGAGCCTTGTTTTGAGTCCGGCCCTGAATTGGTGCCGTTAGATAGCTGAGCAGGAGAGCATCTCCAATTCCAGAAATCAGAGTGAAACACTACGCAAACTTTGTTTTGCGGTGGTTTTGAAGAGACGCTGGACGTTTTTTGGTAAAGATGTCACTTTCAGAAATGAACTAAACCAACTAGATAGATTAGATTAGAAAAATTAGAAGGAGAAGAAGAATGAGGATTACATTTTCTCTTTTTCTTTCATCAATTTTTTACGACAAACTGGAATAAGTGCTCAAAAAGTTAGAAAGTGCTGAAAAGTTGACAAAGCATTTGTCTAACTCGCACAAAACACACCGGAAACGAATGTAACCAAATGGAAACTTTCTGGGCGGAATGAAATGTTCCAAGTGACGTAGTCTTTTGAGACCTCTGCGTGACACTCAAAACCCTCTAGACTCATAACATTTGTCTTGGAATTTTTAAATGGAATTTTTCGGGGTGGGATGGAATATTTAGAAGAAGGTTCGAGAGAGCAAAACACGGGGGTAGTGATGTATACAGAGTTTGTATGATTGGAACGTAAACACTGGATTTGAACTTAGCGACTGTTGATAGTTTTGTAGCTCGAAACCTTCTGGATCTTGCAACAAACTTGATTTTGTGAAATGTTTGGCAAAAATTTGGCCTTGTTTTGATCAAAACATCAAGTTAGGGAAGCCTAGACAACAAAGCAAGTGCAGAAACAGAACCAGAATCTTTGACTGACAACTAAATTGCACCAAGTTCTGCTGTTCTCTAGCCAGAAAGCTTAGAAAATTGAACGCAAGCTACATAGTCCGATTTTCAAAATGGCTAGAACGTCAAGAAACCATACATTAAAATGTACGTGCACATCGCATTCAAATTTCTTTGTTGATCTTGTACTCTGAGCATCGAAACCAACACTAACAGAAAGCCATTGTCACTTTGCTGCTCAACTCACGGCGGAGAAAAGTTAATTCCGTTTTGGTTGTGACCGACCCGAAAAAACGGGAAAACGGGAAAACGAAGAAGACGACACAAAGAACAACTGTGAGGTTCCTCCCCCGGAATCATGCACTTCTCCGTTTCTCTCGCTGTGTTTCTGTTTCTGTTTCTGTTTCTATAACTGAATCCGCGTGAGCATGAGCAACAACCAAAGGGAGGAAGAAGGGAAACGAAACGACGACCATAATAGTGGGGTGTTTCCCCAGTATCTGAGAACTGAGCTAATTTCTGTGATGTGACGCATTCCTCCCTGTCTTACAGCCAGCCACCAATTTCGTTTTCCGGTTTGTCTGGGCCAATTCAGAATGAGAATGAAAACAAGGCCCCGAGCCTGTACTGGAACACGCAAATGTGGAGATGATCTTAGAGTATAGAGAATGGAAAATGAAGAATAAGAAAAACCGATGAGAAGGCGCGAAAATATGAATATTTTATCTATCTAGAGGGCAATTATGGACTGGAATGGGTTGGGTGATGGACCTTTTAGACCCTCTAAGATGGTGATGTCAGTAGCCTGAGCATTTGACATTCCGAGCAGGAAGTGAAACATTCAGGAATTTGGGGAAAAGGAAAAAAGACGTGTCGGATAAGTGAAGAGAATTGCAATATCTTCGATAGGTTGAGGAGAAGGATAGAGTGTAGTGCCGAGTTGAGCTGTTATTTAGCAAAATACTTATTCGAAAGACTGTACTAATCATGTGCTCAAAATACAAAACCTCTAGCAAAGTTTGATTACTGTAACTCCCAACTGTCACACAAAACACTTCTCCTGATCCCATTCTCACTCCCAACAACAATTTCAAATTGTCACTTACCTTCGCATAAAGCAAGAACTTTCGGCTTACCCTGAAAGAATAAGACACGTTCTTCGATCCAAGCATTTCCAGCATCATGATTCCAATCGTAGGGTTTTTAGTTCCCGTTTCAAGATAAGAATAAGAATATGACGGGGGAAAGGCGACCCAGCAGCAAAAATCAAATCCGGAACTGGATTATCAGTTATCAGTCAAAGACGTTTCTCGGATTGCAAATGGATTTTGGGATTTTGCAGAACTCTTTGTGTCCTCAATGTCTTTTGAGAGGACCTTTGTTGACTAGTTGGTCTTTTGATAACCACTAGAAATGTATGTAGAGGACCTAGGACCTAGAGGGCCAGTTCCAACCCGTGAATGACTAATATGAAATGGGGAGGAGACAGGACAGGGAAAAGGGATGTTTCGAAACGAAACAATTTTGGTTTGAACTCTAGAGACATGGTCTTTTTTGTGTTCATAGTGGGATTGAAATGAGAATGGTCGCGAGTTATTGGCTATTGGTTTCGGCTTTTGTTGCGATTTTTCATATCCATCTATTCTATTGATTCTGGCATATTGTCGCGTTTTCGCATTATCGCGGTTCAGTCCCAAACATTTTTTACCAGCCAACTAGTCATACACTAGTTACACACATTTTACACAAATCTACACAGAAGCTTCCAAATTGATGAAATGAAAAGTGGACCAGGCCGGCCAGGAATCATGAAAACATAGACCCAATCCGGTTGGGTTGGTCCGTGAAAAATGAGAATAACAATGGGAAAGAGATGGGTTGGAAATCGAATTTCCGGGCTTGAAATTTGTGCGCGCGAGCGTTTTTAACCGCGGATTCACGTGCGGATTCTTTCGCATCCCATTGATACTTTCTGCTTTCTGCTTTCAATGACCAATATTTCGACTGGCTGGAAATGCTCTGAAAATAGTTGGTTGACTGTGTTACACACAATGGATCAGTGGAGTGGAGTCGGGGTGTTGTGTTCTGGTGAAGAGTCTGACCTGATGGAGTCAGAAACCTTCATGAAACTGGTCAAGACTGGGGTTTTTCATAGATTTTCTGAAAAATGTTATTTTGTTTGGACGTTTGATCGTTTCGATCAATCTGCTAGTAATATCAGAATATTGGGCGTTTGTGCTTTTTACTGATTCTCTAAATATTGTCACGGAATGGCAGTGAATGAATAGATTTTCTACTGTCTGACACGTATTTCTGTATGAACTTTTCGAAGTTCCGACTGTCCATTATCAGTTTTCTTGGACCCATTACTTTGAACTTCTTGTACTCGTTATTACCACTAACACACTCATCTCCGTTTCTTTGCAAAAAACGCCGTCTTGCACTTTCACGTCCAAAGTCCAATTATCTTTGTAAAATTTGCATTTCTCACTGGTCTAGTCCAATTTTTGAAGAACTAGATACCCGACAGCTCATTTTTTGTTTGATCTCTTTTTATTTCGAGAAAAAACATGTAATTTGACATCGGTTTAGGTCAAATAGATGTGTCTTGTATGATGTTTCTCAGAATTGGAACAACAAGATCACTTGCACACTTTCTGAGTTCAAAATCAGACTCCGTATCTTGTCACAGCGTGATACTCCCTTCATTTCTATTCTATTTTTGGAACCCTCTAAAAGTACACATTTTCCCATTCAGCGCATCGCATTCATGCTTGAAAAGTTTCAAAAACCAATCCCTCCCTCTTCCAAATCACTAATAAAAGCGTTCCCAACCCTCTCAAAAAGTTGCAAAAGAGTACCGCAGTCAGCAGGATTCGAACCTACGCGGGCAGAGCCCAATTGATTTCTAGTCAATCTCCTTAACCACTCGGACATGACTGCATGTCTTACACTCGCCACCCATTGTGTACACTTTCTCGGCGGTCGGACGCCTAGCCGATGTTTGCGGCCGGGAAAGTTGTCCTGTGTCTGTCTCTTTGCAAGTTTTCCCATTTTTATGATTGTTTCTTCTGTTTTATTGCGTGTTTTTGTCAAAACATTTCATTTCATTTTTGAGTTTGTTGTAGTTGTAGACTGACAAGTGATATCAAGTGATAGAGTTATATAGAAATAGATTAGATGTATTCGGGACTCTGCTGTCATCTCATAGTCGTTTTCTAACTTCTTTTCCAAAAATAAGCGACGAGTGTCCGAATTCCGACAATTTCATTGCATTTCAAGAAGTGACTGGTCCATGCGAACTCATTCTGTCAAAACATCAAGGTGTCTGGTCACAGAACCAGATAACACTCATTGAGCAGAACTTTTGAAATAGTGGTTTAGTTGTCAGCTCATTTTTTAGGACTTTTTGAGACATTCTAGAGCGTTTCGAGTAGTAAAGTCATGTGAACTTCGGAAGACTAATTAGAAATTCAGTAAAGTTTGACACTTTTCGGTTTTTTCTCGAGTTTGCGTGTGGAAAAGTGTAAAAGAGAAGCTTTTTTCTGGTGGGTGGGTACGTGGACTTTTTGAAGTTTTCTGATTTTGGGAAAACTGAGATGTTCTGTTTTTGCTTTGATACAAATTGCAAAAAATTTGTTTGGTTAGTCATTTTTAGGTTCTCATTTTAATTTGGATCTTTTGATCTCTGAATACGTATCATTTGAACCTAATGTGTTACTTGACATAATCAGTACTATTGATAGAAAACATGCATTGAAACATGATCAGAATCATCCAATCACTTTCATACACTAACTTATCTGTCTGGTAAACCGGAGATGAACAATAGACGTCCGGGTTACCTACCAAAATGAGACAGAAAAGTATCAAATTACTATTATTGTTTATAGTCATCTGATGGCGTTCGTTCCGATGACTTCTCGGTAATCACTAGTTACTGATAACTTTCTACTGATAACTATTATCGGAATCTTTTATTTTTCACTTTTTCACGTACACAATCCCCGTATCCATTTTGAGAGTGAGTCAGTGAAGCTCTAATCTTTCTGGAAGCATGCGTCATGCACCATTTACCCATGCGTTCTTCATCTTTTATTACCGAATCACCAATTTTTCAGAGTTTTCTGAATTTTCTAGTGCAATAGATTCCCTGTTTCCTTCATTTCATTTTCTGTGAAAACTTTCGTTTTTTTCAATTGTGTTTTGTGTTAGTATTAGTTGTGCTGAGCAAGTATGTAAAACGTAAAAAACTATCTAAATCACAATAAGAAAAAATATATTTTGTCGTCCAAAGTTTATGTTTGGGTTTGTCACCGTCAGAAAAGGAAAAAAAGGAAGTCGATTTCCTTCCAATGTTTCTATAATTGTCCCGGTGCCGGTTGCACGTTGCAACAATATTCAGGATATCACGATGGACGCGTTTTTTTTTTCTTTTTGTGCAGATTTGGTGGTTTTGTATTTTTTACGTTACCCGCTGAGTTAGAAGGAAAGAAATGCTGGAATAGATAGCTTTGAAACTGCTCTTTGAGATCAATCCCCTTTCACTCTCTCAAACGAAAAAACTCCAGCCCTTCCCTTCCCCTCAAATTTCCTCTATATCCTCTATCACACAAAAACTACAAAAAAAAACGAAAAAAATCGACTGATAATAGAGAAATTGTAGTTTTTATCTCTTCCCCTGCCCACTTCTCACTTTTCCCTCCAACAATGAAATGCGCCGCCGCCCTAATCCTGTCAGCTCTTCTTCCACACCACCACAAATCGCTCTTCATCCCATCCCATCCTACCTTTCCCTCTTCTGCCTGGCCTGGTCTACATCTATTCTAGATGGCCTAATCTCTGTGATATTTATTTTTTTATTTTTTCTTTTCCCTTCAAGCCAAAAGTTTGTCTTGTTTATGTTTGAGAGAAAAGTAGAGTGTGCACTCTTAACTTAACCTAATTCAACTGAGAATGTCAGAACTGCAATTCGATTTGTTCTCGTTCGCTTCAGTGCCGGTCGGCTCCAAAAAACGGACGACCAAAGTGAATGGAAGAGAAAAGGGGACACTCTGCTAGTTTTACTATGTTTTTGTTGTGCAAACCAACTTCTTTAACGAGAGCTGAGGTCTACTGTAGTGCTTTTGGGGAGGGCAGGAATCCAGGGAGGGGAATGGGAAGAGATAGAGAGAGAAGGGAACTTTTCTGAGTTCTTTGAGAGAACCAGAAATCTTGTTTGGGTTGGTTGTCTGGGGCAATGTGTTTTAGGATTTGGAAAAGTGCTCTCGGCAACTTTGAACTGTCTCGGAGCAAGAAACAGTCTCAACCCAGATTTTTCTGCGTATATACTGTATATAGTTTTGAATGGATCCATAATTGGCTTTGTAGTGACTCAACCCTCAAAACCATCAATACCTTTGTAATCACTTGCACCTTCTGATCAGGTTTTCCAACTGATCAACGTACGTACAATGCATGTAACTAAATGTATTCAAATAGCACATTTCCTTCCCCAAGAGTCCCAAGAACGTTGCCCCCCACGGGATAATTGCTTCTATGCACTTACTTGTTGTTTCTGTCTGAAAAAACAAACTCCGTCTTCTTCCTACTTACTCAATCTATTTTGGTTTGCTTTTCTCTATCCCATCAGATATCTTGTCACAAGACGAAACGTGTAATTATCTTCTAGTTATCACTTACTACCAACGGAAATTGTCATTTTTTCTAATTTCCCAAACTTTACCTGTTCCTTCAAGTCATTCATTTCTCTTTATCACTGATTACCGGGTTACCATCAGTTAGCCGCAACACCAAAAAATGAGAATTGCTTATTTTGTTTCCAACATTTCAAACACCAAAAAGTGAAACACTAGTTCACAAAACACACCAAAAGTGTCCAGATTTATCCGTTACTCCCTAGAGAAAACCTTTTTCGGTGAAATGAAACTAGACATTTTGTCTTTGGAGTATGTAACCCACTCAAAATGATGATGTTCCAATTCATTTGTGTTCCACATCTCATCACCAATTCATCATGATGTTATAGAGGTTGAGGTCTAGTACAAATTAACGCCAACCCAACCCACAGGAAAATGGTTTGGATACGAGAATACATACGTAGATACATTTCTGATGTCATTTGAACTCTTCTCTTTCATACATAAAACATTCATTCCCAAAAAAGATCCAACATCAAGCAATTACCACTTTTGGATTGGATTGGGAATGTTAGGCTAAGAACATTTTGTTTTGTTTTCCGCGTGTCACCTCCTCTGAGTTTCCCGTGCCCGTGCCACCGCCCTTTTTCCATTTCATCTCCCATCTTCCAATCCAATTTCGGGGCTTTGGGCTGGGTTCTCATTTCTTAGGTTTTAAACTTCGAAAATGATGTATTTTGGGAGGAAAATGTTGCTGCTTGATGCATCAGATTTAGTGGTGGTGTTGCAGTGTTTCTGAGAATTTGGATTGAAACTTTGAGAGCAAAAAAACACACTTTTGAAAGTTGAAATTGGTTGATAAACCTTAAATTTGTCTGTCTGCGTAAAGTTTTGTTCCGCGTCATTTACAAAACAGGAAATGAAAAATAGAGCTCAAAACGTTTCCCAATTACTGTATCATTGCTTCCAAATTTCGCAATCCCTCCTAACCATGAAAAACTTTGTCACACATGCAATTCCGCAATTATGTCTGTCTTGTGATGTTCTCAGTTCCCAGATAATTAGTCTAAGATCTCCCTTACCCCACGCATTTCCCGCTTCTTCTATTTGTTTCTGCTCTTTTCATGTATCTTTCAACCCTCCCCAACACTCATTCCGTATTCTCAGAGTCTAAGGAAACCGAGACCGTGGGAACTGTCATACCTCGTCTTTTCCAAATGTCACTTGGTATTAGAAGGAGTGAACTCTTGGACTAGTTCTAATGTTGCGGCAAGCAGGGAGAAAAACTAAAACCGCAAAACATTTTGATCCGTCGTTCTTATTTCTCTCACTATAATTAGCGGAGGCTTGTTAACAAAAGGGTTGTCTTGTTAGACTCTTTCTCATTACGTCATTCTGGAAGCAATATTTTCTTTCCATCTAGTCGTCAATGTTCCGCCCTCGAACATTCTGTTCCTATGTATCACCGACACATGACTCTGAGTTCTGAAGAATACAAAAACCCCTCCATATCTATCTATTTTTCTTTCCTCTTTCTTAGAACTGAAGCTATCAGTGTACCTCAACTTCCTCACCTTCTCATCTTTGTACTATTCCAAGACTAGTGAGTCAGTACTGTTTTCTTCCGCCTTCTAAAACAATTACCCCTGCGTAATCCTCATTCTAATCCGAAAAAGTTGTTCGTTGTGTTAGGTCCCTAATCCGTTGAAAAAGAAAAGAAAAACGAGTCGCACGTCGTCTCACCTTGAAGACTTTTTGTTTTCTTTTTCGTTCCATCAATTTCCCACCGCCACCCGGAAATATTTGTTTTTTTCTCTTGTTTCTGGTCCTGGTCCTGGTTCAATTCCAGCAATTAGTTTTGCAGTTCGTGGTCCGCTATTGTTTTCTAGCCATGGTTCCACATTTTATCTTTTATTTATTACTCAATTCTGCAGAGCGACAGATCCCATTGAATCTCGTCTGCTGGGTTTGGGACGGGTTGCCTTGCACATGCATGTTTACAGATGCAAAAGTGGGAAAAGTGGGACCCTTGAGAATGTATTATACTAGAAAAGAGAGGAGAAGGTTGACCAAAACTTGACAAAAATCATCAGTTACCAAATTCAGCGTTTTTCCCGAAAATGCCGATTCACAGCATTTCCGAATGATCTGACATTCAGGCTCCATCAGACCAACATTCCCAAAACCCGCATAGTCTTCAGTCCGATCTGAAACCCTTCTATCCGAGCTATTCCCATAATCCACGCTAGCCAGTCAGCTCAAACAGATCACTCCAGCATGTCTACGAGGACGTGTGACTGCCAGAGTACGTGCCAGCCCCAAGGGTGTAGTTTCACCTCCTCTTCCACGAATAGGTATTTCGGGAATGTGGAAGAAATCACTACCAGTTGACATCAATTATTCGTGTGGGTTGAGGTCCCGCACCCTCTTGCGCACACGCCTCCGAAATAAATCTTGAGATGAGTTTTTGTTAGGAAAGAGTGTTTGGCGGAGAGGAGGAGATGAAGATGGAGATGGAATCCGCACGTTTGTCTTGGAGAAAAGTGTTCAGTGGTTCTGGACCCTTAGTTCAAGATTCCTTTCCCCAACTCTCATTTTGAAACATCTGTACCTAACTATGCGCATATTCCCACCATATACTAGTGTCATGCGACAAAATGGGGATTAGTGGTGGTGAAAGTTCCAGAAATAGATTTTCGGGGCAAGGTGTGTACATGTGCCGTGTGGCATCATTCCGCGAATCCAGGACTACAATCAGTGTGTGAGCAGCTCATGGGCGGAGCGTTTGATTCCTTTCCACTCACTCATTCTTCCACACCTCCTCACTACTCTATTCTATTTCTAGAGTAGGACTTCTGAATGGAAATGGAGATTTGGGTTTTGGCCGATCAAAACTGAACTTTTTTGACATGTGATGTCACTGAAGAAATCGAGTTAGGTAAAGAATCTCTTGTGCTCTCTTCTTCTTGTCTTGCATCAAGAAACATAATAACTTGATTTGTCTTCTCATTCTACATTTCTCTGTGCATTCTCTTTGGAGCACTCCTTCTGAACTTGATTTCTGACTGAAAACTGATTTGTTTTTTCTTGTGATTCATTGTTGTGCAGGTTGTTACTTGATTAGAACTACGGTTCTATCGTGGGAACGAACCAGTGGTGAGTGGTGATGTTCTGGAGTACGCTGTAGCAGAAATGGCTGCCAAATTGAGTTCAATTGATCACTTCGCAAAGGATGAAACGGATCCTTTCCCAAGTATATTTCTCATTCTTCTCACTTGCATTGAACCTCCAATCCAATTCCGAGAACCCAATCTCCCCTTCATTGTCAAAAAGTATGCGTCAATGGTCGGTAATCACTCCGGAAATACTATGCGACTCCTGTCTACCTCAACCAACTTCCAAAAGCGTCCATGAACTTGCGACGCTGAACTTTTTTCTTCCTGGTCTTTTAAAAGAGAAACACGGAACCTCAATTCCTCATCTTCCTGCTTTTTCCTTTTCTTGCTCTGCCCTGCGCACCACTAATTGGGTTATAGCTATACTCATCTCATCCCAAAAGAAATTTTCGAAATAGTGTCATATGACGTGGCAGGACAGGACACAAATCCGCACCTTGCCTCCGCACTACATTTTTATCTCAAGTCAAGCCTTTCAATACCAAATCATTTTGCATCCAAAGACGCAAAGGTTTCCAAAAAAGGCCTCTCTAGTCTCTAGAAGTTTCTTTTCTCCTCTTCTCCCTCGCTTGCCCCGCTTTTTGTGTCATCTTTTCTATCGATAGTGATAATCCGCGCGTCTTTGGCAATTTCTTGAATCCGCCCCGCTTATCTTTTCTGAAAATGCAGAGCCCTGACTGGTTGAGAGGAGTGGGAGAAGAGAAAAGAGAATGAACAACGTGTATTCTTTGTGCTGTTATCTCTCAAATCGTGATCTTTCATTATTTTCCATTCTCTTTTCAACCTGATAAAGTGCCCGAAAAGTACACTTTCAGGCTTCTTCTGATGTATCAGGTCTGCTAGTTGGAAAGATCTAGATCCATTTTTTCAATCTATTTTGGGGATGGATTTGATTCATAGCTCATTTATGTCATTGATAGTGATACGTCGCAATTTCCGCTTTCTTTGTGCTTTGAATCTCCGCCGCACATAGATTCAAACTTTACCTTTTCCAGATGACCGCTGCCACACTTGATAACAACTACACAGCCTTGGAGGAAGAGCCGATATGTACTGAATCTACTGTAAGTACCCAATCACACTTACCATTTTTCAACCCATTCCCATTTTTTTCAGTTCCTCACCATGAGAGTCATGGAGAACTACCTCAAGTCCTTCGAGTACTTCCTCTTGGTCTCCTGCTTCTTCTCTACCTTCCTCCAGGTAAGTCAGAGCCAATTTGCCCCCACACAGAGTAGCAGATTCTACCTACCCAACACTGTCACCTAACATCACCTCTCTTTTCTATCATAACATGTTTTGATTGCTTTCAGATTTACGTGCTGACGAAAGCCGTCAAATATATCAGACGGGCCACCGGTGACGAATGCCTCCATGTCTTTCTGCTCAGTATGACAATGGGCGACCTGTTGCTCACCAGCTTTTGCTATCCTATCGAGCAACTTCGAGAGCAGGAAATTATCAAACCGCCACAATGGATTAACGTCGTTCAGCATGTACGTCGTTTTCTATTTTTGTGACAGAAAAGGGATTTGGTTGATGATTTGAAAAGGGGCTGATAGGGAGGGATGATCAGAAATCACAGGAACTCTCTTTCATTGTCTGTTTTCAGTTCTTGACATGGGTTGGATTGTCGGCATCGTCAGCTAGCTTGATCCTTCTCAATGCTGACAAGTTGCTCTACTTCAAGTTCCCCCTAAGGTGAGTAATCTTTGTGAGGTCACAAGCCGCCTAGGAAGTGATAAGCGACACTGAAACTGCGAGGAAGTAGACCATGAAAACAGAACATATCCTCTCCGTAAAGCTGGAATACATAGACATACGCATGCCATGCACAGATGAATGTGCGATTTGATATCCATAGACTAAAATAGACATCCGTATAGACAGACAAGTTTTGTAGCCCACATTTCTTTCCGTGAGGTGGCAATCAAATACAAAAACAACGTGAATCATTACAGATACGCCAACATGGTTACATCTTTCAAAGGGGTTACCCTGGCCTTGTTCGTTTGGTTCGGATGCTTCGTCTTTGTTTTCTTGTGCTGGTGGCTGGAGTGTTTCACGTAAGTTCAGCGGACCCGAGCTGTAAAACGATGTGTGTTTTCAGATGTGAAGAAGACTGCCGTCAACTTATGATCCTTCCCAACAAAGTCGTTATGTACATTGTGTTCACCGTTTCTGCCTGCATCGCCCCAAGTCTTACCTCTCTCGGAGTAGCCATATACATCCTCAACGTTGTCACCTCCCATCGCACCAAACTTTCTGACGAAAATGGAAACTCCTCCCATGCCCTCGCTACTCGCCTCCGTACCTTCTATTTCATCTTCATGACTACCATCTTTACTGTCGGAACTCTTCTCCCGTATCGTATCTACAATATTCAACGTCAACTGGTTCCAAGAGTTAGTTTCTGAAACATTACACTCTTACAATTATAGTTCAGGAAACCGGAGAAATCAGTTGTGGAAGCATCATCTTCTCCTGGACATGTCTTTACTTTGTTTCTCTCAACGCAGTATGTTACCATCTTTGTGACACCGAACAAAGCTCTCTTTCAGATCCTGAACCCAATCATCACTGTCACTGTCCTCCCGCAATACCGTTTCCAGTGGATCTGCAAAAAACTTGGAAACAACCCAGCAACCACCGCCGTCTACGTTTGAGACTCTAACGCTTGCTTTTCTGTCGCAGAGTCAAGCCAACTATTCCATTCTCACGTGCATATCACATCTTTTAGATCTCCTTTTTTGTTCTCTTCGCCTTTTTTCTCTCCAATTCCCCTCATGTTTTCTATTTTCCATGTTTTCCGCCAATATTGGAGAGGTTAATCACTGGAAACGGTTCCGTTCTTGGACATACATATAATTTGGAGTCTGTTTTAGAGACTTTTTGATGATTTTCGGTGTTTTGATATATTTTGCATATTATAAATCCGGTTATTCTACAAATTTTTTTGGGCGGTCACTTTCGAAAAAGACAGGAGGACAAGTGTTTCAACTTTTTCTTTCTCCAATGAACAAATAAACAGGAAATCATTATATTTTATTTAGTAGAATATTTAACACGAAAAAATGGAGAAAAATTATAACCTTGCTACTGAGTCTTTGATCCCGTTGCTTGAGTGGTGGACGGAGTGGTGTTGGCCTGCGCCTTCAGGTTCATCTCTTCGATCATCTTGCACACATCCTTCACCTTTTTATTCTCGTTTCTTTTCTTCTGGCGGCGATCGTGGCTCTTCTTGCGGTCCTTGCCCTTGACCTTCTTGGGGACATTTGTCTTCTTGACACCACTGTCTTGCGCCTGGAAATTGTTGTTTTTTCCATTGAAACAAAGCATTCAAAACAACTCACCTTTCTTGTTGCCTGCCGACGGCGGTGACGCTTGGCACGGACTCGATGGCTCTCTTTACTCATTTCGAGCTCTGGAACACGAGAGTTGTGAAAGAGAGAAAAACCAACGAAAAAAGTGAAAAATCGAACGAGAAAGACAAGTTCAATCGTCTATACGAAAGGAACCTAGAGAGAATAGCCGAAAATTGCTCGAAATAGTGATTTTGTTGAATGTTTGCAAACGGAACGGGAAGAAAATCAATTTTTTGTCAAAAAAGATGCAGGAATTCGAACATTAGTGTGTCTGCGCAGAACATTCGGACTGAATCACAAAGATTAACGCTATTAGTCAAGGAAATTGATTAAAAAGGCAAGAAAACAAGAGAAAGAAGCACTGCGGAACCCTGGAAACAACAGAACACACGGCGCACTGTTTGGGTGCGAAATGAGGTGGTGTGTTGTCTTCCCGCTCTTTTTGATTGTCAGTGGTCCCGCGTCCATGATGTAGATCACGCGCTATTTCTTTGCTCTCTGTTCACTTCTCGCCCTTTGGTTCATTCGGCGAATGGTATGTTTGGTACCATTTGAAGTTTCTCGTTTCTTATTTGTTACTTCTCGATCAGTTAGCGTATTTTTCGACAGTTTCTGTTCACTGTTCGTGGTTTCTCCTATTGTTTGCTTGTTCATAAGTATCTTTTACAGCCAAAGATTCTGCGAAAGTTAAAAAAGACCAGATGTAAACAATAAAAACCTGGGCTGAGCGAAAACTGAGCTGTCATGGAGGACGTTATCCCAAGAGCAAAATCTCATACTCTCATCAAATTCACACCCTTCTCGTCTTATACACTCTCTTGCTCCGGTCCTTACATAGTCTAATTGAGATTGCCAATGTCAACGAGGTTCCAATCTAATCCTTGGTTGTAATCGGTTCTAATCGTATTGAATTTTTCTTTTGTCCTATCGAGCCTCACATCGTAACTGGGTGATCTTTACCTCTTCTCCTTGTTTTTTTACGATTATCATCTTTTTATTTTATAGTACCCATTGTATAACAGTCTCGTCGTCTTGCAGTCTCCTATCTGGAATTGGAAATCAGTGCGTATTCTGGAGGACCCATCAAATCTTCTTACTCTAAACCTCATTCGTTTTCTCCTGACGTCGTCGCAGTCAATTGTCTTTTCTTGTCTCCTCAACTCATCCAATTGGAACTCTTCTTCTTCATCTTCCCTTTCTTCGCCCACTCCTCCACCTGCTCGTTCTTTCGACAACGTTCATACTTCGTTTCAAGGTCAGTTACGTTTTACATTTTGTTTTATTCATTTCGTTTTTATACCGGAACATTTTTATTGCTTTATCTGTACTTTTGTTATCTGTACCGCTGCTTTCTGTACCACTGCCTTCTGTAATACTGCCTTCTGTATCACTGCCTTCTGTATCACTGCCTTCTGTAATACTGCAATACATGGGTCATCTCGAAACTCGAAATTTGTATTTGTTGACGACATTCATAGGATCAAGAGTGTTCAAACAGAAGACGTACTTCGAAAGGATTTACTTGTATTCAATTGTTCAGAAAACACAAGTACAGAGTCAGGAAACCATACAGAAAACAGAAGAAGATATGAAGTGATCCATTCAACGCTGAAGGCCCCGGACAGGACAGAGAACAGAACGTCGGTAACCAAATAGTCATGTATTTCTTTTCAGCTCTTTCAACAATGGATGCTGTTCAAACTGCTGACATTCTCCATCTTCCACTTCATCTTTTTGACAAAGTTGCAGTTCATCTCGATAATATGGATATGTACGTAGTTTTGTTTCAGTTTGCTGGTTTCATTCTGTTCTTTTTAGACTAAATTTTGCGAGGACCTCCAAGGATGCTGAGCACTACGTCAAAATATCTAGGCGCTATTTTTCAAATGTAAAAATTAGAGTCAATCTTGATTCTGCACGCTTTTCTTGCATTGATAAGGAGCAAAAGCAGTTGATTTTGTCGTATTGGCCTCTGAAAGGGAAGAAATGCAACGTGTATTTCGCATACGACCTCGCATATGGAAGAGTCCCTGGATTTCGCGGTGGAGCAAGGATAATCAGAGGAATCGAAAGAAACCAGGAGATTGTGGATTCTCACGTGAAAAGAGCAGTGAAGGACTTTGACTTGAACTTTTGTGCACCAAACGTGATTATTGGATCAATGAGTTTTTCTGTGGGAAGTCCTACCGATTACCGTAGCACTGGATTCTACAATCACCTCAAAAGAACCATGACTGCCTCAAAAACCCAACTCAAAGTGAAGAAACTGACTTTCACAACCAGAGTAAACCGAAAGGAGATTATGGAATTGTTGCCGTTCTTCAACCCATACTATCTTGAGGAACTCCACATCGACTCATTGGATATGACATTTCCTTTGTGGCCGATCACAGAAACAGAACACTGGAAGAACCTCAAAAAAGCCACATTTGGTAGATCAAACTTTCAAATTGAGAAATTCCTCGAAATAGGAGAAGTTGAAGACAAACGGAAGACGATCAAACTGCGGGATTATCAAAAGTTCATTGAAGTTAGCTATTTCAAATTTACTAGAAACTCATCAGCTAATTACAGACCGCACTCACTGTCCACGACAAGAAAATTGATGTGACAATCAAGATCACCGACGAGATCGATCCAGCTGTGATGAACGCCTTTGAACTTTTGGCGAAGTTCAACAATGAGCCGGACACCTCCAGATTTATCCAATTCCCGAACAATAACAACAAGTTTTTGAAAATCCAGATCTTCGATGATCGTACATATGGTTGGGAGGCGGAATACTTCACGGTCTTCAAGGTCTCGAAAGTCGATCGCGCTTAGAAACTGACTTTTCTATACTACAAACGCCAAAAAAATTGAAATACTTGGAGGGTCTTGCCACAACTCTAGTTTTTTGATGTTTTCTCTGCAAAAAAAGGATAATTTTGATAATGAAAAACTGAATAATTTTAGTGAAATTGACATTCAATCGTTTTCAAATCTTCTTCTCTATTCTATTTCATTACACAAAATTGAGAAAACACCGGAAAACATTGTTCGTGGCGAGACCCACCCACTTTTTTGACGTTTTAGGTGATAATGTTGTTTTTTTAATTGCTAATTAAGCCTCATTCTGGATAATAAATGTAATGTTTTGTATGAAATACTGAAATATTTTCCACCCTACCACAAACAACTGCTACCAGGTGGTAGCGAATGGATCGTTCCGTGTGTGTTTTTCTTTCTTTTCTTTTTTTGAAGGCATTCGATCGGGAAACTATACAATGTTCATTTCAACCTTGTCGTGGTTCAGTTCACGTTATCTTGCTTACTTAGGGTTTCTTGTTTCCAAGTGTAGTTGAGTTCAAAACATCAAATCCTGGTTAAAGATTATGAAAGAAACATTCACTTCCCTGTATACATCAGTTCCAAAACATCCTGTTATTCTATGAAAAGTCTGAAAAGAAACAGACAACATTGAAATGCAAAACGTGAGAACTTCAGAACAATAGATTTCAAACAGAATAAATAGCCCGGAAAAAGCCATTTCTGGGAAAAACTGTTCGTCAACGATCTAGTAATGAAATTCTTCCTCGCCGTCCTCGTGGTCGCCTACATTGCTCTGCACAACAAGGATGTCGTCAAGGAGGAGCTGGAGACTGTCACCGGATTTCTACCAGTCGTCATCCAAGATATCCAAAGCCACCCACTGCGTCAATCTCGTCAAGCCAACATCATCCGCAAGAAGATCCCGGTCGTGGGGAGACGCTCCAACTCGCCTCCCCACGTCCCGACACCCTACCCAAAATAACCAATGATTTGTTTAGTATTTTAACAAGATAATAAAGATTTTGAGCATTACTATTTGTTTAGAAAGAAAAAATACTACATGGAGGCTTTTTTCAAGTCGAAGCAGAGCAATAGAGGGCTAATCAGCACTGATACAATACTTCCTCAGTTGTCATGCTAATTTCATCCCATTGTGTTTCAAAAAACACGAAATAGAACACAGAATCCTCATTTTCGCAGCCTGTTTTCAACTATAAGCCTTCAAAAAAAATTTCAGAGCTATTTCCCGATTTCACTTGAGTTGACCTTCCCTGCACTCTCTCACTCTCTTTCCTACGCGCTGCCACGTCACGGTCACTACCTCCACTGCTAATGTTTTGGGAAAGTTAGGCCACGAACGAGCCAATCAGCGAACAATGGCGACCCAGTTTTGACGTTATTGGGTGGAGAATGGCCTAGAAAATTGCGGACTAGAACCCTCTGTCCAAGATATTGAGACAATTGACGTACCACGTCATCTGACTCTTTACAGCAGCACTCAGTCAGTCCAGTCAGTCCATTACCCCGTCTTCTGGCCTTCACCCTCCTTTTGTCAATTGTCATCGACTTTTTCTCGTTCACTGTTTTGTCTTCGATTTTTTGTGTTTCGTACTGGGATCAACTTCGACCTGGTTATTGTATCTTGATAACCTTTGTCGTGTCGTCTGTTCGTCCGTATTTGAAACGTTTGTCTCTGTTCCTGAAACCATGTCTGAGCTTGCTCGTGTCCCCGCATCCTTGACCACCATTCCAACGGACATGTTGGACAGAATCTTCGGCAGTCTGGACTCAAGGACATTGTAAGTTTCCAAATAGTGTTTTCCTCTCAGTTTATTCGATTATTGTTTCAGGTTCTCCCTTGCAAAGACCTGCACGCACTTCCACGACTACGTATTCGAACGGAGAGGAAAGTGTTCGCATATTGACATCAAGATTCATGAAGATAAACGCATTGAGATCATGGTGGAATCAAACAATGAACATTTGAATTTCCAATATGAAGAAACAAAGTCGAAAGGAGTCCTGGTCACAATTGGAGACGTCACCATGGCCCAGTTTTACAAACGAGGAACACGGGTCAGAATCAACAACAAGATGCAGAAAACAGTCTATGGAGAGTCTGTTGTGACGAGAGCAGTGAAGGACTTGGTTCTCAATTTCTGTGGACCCAGAATGAAAATCAAGGGTATTACTTTCAAAAGTTTTGCCAATTTTTCTGTGGACGAAGAATTCTTTGCCACTTTCTCTGAAACTGCCCTGAGAGAGTTGAAGGGGCCGATGAATGTGGAATCATTGTTTTTGGAGTCAGGCGTTGGCGAAGTCCAGGTTATGGGTGTCCTGCCGTTTTTGAAACCAGGATTCCTGAAAAAACTGATTATCAAAGGGCCAAAATCAAATCGGGATTGGACAGTGGTCACTGATACTGCTCAGTGGAAACAGTTGAAGAATTTCACGTTTTTTGATACGGGTATTCCCTTCAAAAAGTATTCTGTCTCAGAAGGTTACTTTGAGTGCAAAACTATGAAATTGGAAAATCTCAAACATCTCATCCAGGTAAAACAAAAACGTTTAGAAATAAACTAACCACTTCATATTTTCAGATCGGAAAAAACGCCTGCAACAGAGACGTTCCAGCCGAGATCCTTGTAATCTGCAAGACATCAATCACCAAACAAGCTCGCAACTATCATAAGAACCTACCAAAAATCAGAGAACATCCCCACAAAACGAGAAGATACATCAAAGTGAACGGTCAATATCTCATAGTTTCAATGTTCAGCAAAGGCGTGCATATGTTCAGAGAACAAGAAGAAGAAAAAGTAGAAAGAAATGAAGACGAAGAAGATGAAGAAGACGAAGAAGTAATGGAAATTGAAGAAGTAGGAGAACAAAGTGAAGATGAAGACGAAGAGAATATGGAAGAGGAGGATTGATTTGTATCATTACAGTGTCTTAGTTTTCCTCTCCTCACCCCCCCTGTTTCGTTTGCAAGAATCTTCCTGTAACAACTTTCTCTCTCTCT